>JAQIVZ010000096.1:0-116854 GCA_034700945.1 Arrhopalites spinosus
TAAAATATCTTGGTGATCGGTTTACAAGGAACCGAGATAAAAAATCATAATCATTACTTTTTGATCTCCCCTCGTAGCTTTCAATTATTTTTTTAAATAGAAAGACAACTAACTATACTCTACATTCCATTAAATTCAATGAGCCAGAGGATACTTGGACAGAGACCAACTCAAAAAAAAGTGAGGACTAGGACTAAGGCGACGTGGCCAATTCTTTTTTTAAAAAAATTGTAGACGTATTTAATACAGTTAATTTTATCTTAAAATTTCTCTCTCAGTTTCCCTCTCACAGTTTTACACTTTTTTTACGCTCAACTTAATTACAACTCCCCCCTCCATTAATTTTCACCCATTTTGCAATAAATTCCAACTATGATCCAATTTCATTCTCCCATTTTTGCACAATGATGCAACTCTCTCTCTCTCTCTCTCCCTCTAATTACCAATGAACTTTGACTGTGTTGTACCGTTCAATGACCACTGGATGAAAAAGACACAAAAAAAAAATATTGAGAATTTTGGTCTTGTCAACATTTAAAATAATAATTGGGGGGGATGATCGTGTAATGGGTGATCACAATAAATGTAAGTTGTATAAAAATGATTTTGACAGAAAGCACGTAGAGTTAAGGTGTACGTATTATACAATATCCATTTTTTTGGGGTGAGATTATAGAGATCATTAAATGTGCATTATCAATTAGAACGATGTATGCCTTTTAGGGATAATTTATAGCTCAATCTCCATCGTCCTGTCTCAACAGGAGAGAGAGAGGCAAGCAAAAAGAAAAAGGAATTGTTGATGGTAGTAATAATCCATTTTGATATTGGATAATCCCACGCAATTAAATAATTCAACACAACAAAAAATTTCTCATCATGTACATCACACATGACACACCAAGACTTTAAATACAGTTATCCCTAGTCTATTTAAAATTACATGGAATTGTATTTCATATTTATAAATAATTGTTGAAACATGGCTAAACTTAATTTGTGATATATATATATATTACATTTCACTACCACAAGTGCCAAAAAATTAAATAATTGTAACTTAAATTCACACATTAGCAAAAAAAGGGACGAGTGAATGACATGGGAAAATTGTAGAGTTCTTTTTTCTTACAATTAAATTATTATTTAATAGATGTCAAGGTAAAAAGAGACTTTTTTAAATAGTGAATATATTTTAAATGGGATTTTCTTTTTTTTACATTCTTAAATTTAGAAATTAAAATAAATATTATTTATTATGTAATCTATCTCTCAAGAATATCACAGACATGATCATCAAGATAAGTTTTTTTGAGAGAAAAGGAATATAAATAGCACGTGGTGTCAAATCATAAATTTTTTTTGTAAATATTAAATCATGTACCTTAAGGTCTCATCCCATAAATAATAAAGTGTCAAAAAAAAGTAAGATTAAGATACTTTAACAGTCTTTCAATCTCATATACCGTATAAAGTAATATAAAAAGACTAAATTGAGGAGGATTTTTTTATTGTAATCTATTCATTTAATCGCATTTAAATGAATTATTAACCAATATGGCTACAGATTTAATATTAAAAAGTGAATTTGAAAGAGATAATATAAAAAATGTGTCCTGCCATCTTAAATGTTTATAATCATTAAAATACTATCTTTAATCTTTTATTATTATTTTCCATAACTAATACTTTAATTTCATTAAGTCTTCTTTTCTTCACATAGGTATCTGCTACCTTTACTAATTTAATTTTGGAAATTCAAATCAATTTTGTTAATTACTCTCAATTATCTTAGTTTACTGAACTTTACTACAGACTACAGACATAAATAACATTTATTTAATTATGATTAGAAATAAATGATATTTCTAATCTGAATTAAATAAAAAGAAAGGAAAACAAGAGAGAGAATTTTCCAATTTTTAATTAACACTTGAAAAGTAGATTTTACTTGATTTCATTTTTGGCATGAGGAACTTAACAAACTTGCTTTTAATTATGAACAAAGAGTTATGGGTGTAATTTTAATTAGCTGTTATTCAGATGTCAATCACGAGAGAGGAGGAGGGGATAAAAATTGCATTTTGGTCTCTCCTTTCATCTCTCCATAAACTACAAAATAGGCATATGTCAAATTTTTCTTATCTCATCTCTTTAAAAAAACTATTTAACACATTATGTAACAGCTCATAATTTTGTCACCACCAATACTTTTATAATGTTAAAATTTTGTAATAAAATTTTATTTTTTTTTAAACATTGTCACATGTACAGAGCTACTCAATCAAGTGAAAATGACATTCCCTTGCTCTCCGCAATTTCCCAGTCAGAAAAATTAATGATGAGAGACAGAGACAAAGGAGGATGAGGGATTAAGGTTGACCTCCATTTAAAATTATGTATTCCATTTTTATTTCACGGTTAACCGTTACGGTCACCAGTGAGGTAAGTGAAGAGAAGCGTCAAAAAATTAATTTAAAATGGAACAGAAAACAGAAAATTGTCAACATGAACATTTTTTTTAAAAAAAAAATGAGCAAAGTCGAGATCAATGCTAAACAAATTTTAGAGGGAGGACATGTAGGTACAAGGTAGATAAAATAAATTGGGAGGAAAATATAAATAAATCTCAATTAAAATTTTAAAGTTTTGACTGTATATAGCCAAAATAAAGACAGATAAAATTAAATCAACAAAAACATTTTTTATTCTTGATTGATTAGACGAGTCACAACAAAGACCCCCAAAATAATTTTTATTTAAAATCTGAGAAGACTCACTAGAACAAGATAACCTCCCTGAAGGTTTCTCCCTGCTCATCTCTCTTGAAATGTGGAGAGACGAAAATTATCATTTGATCTTGGTCAGATGCAACCAAAGACAAAAGAGATGAGGCTCATTAAACTTATCATTTTACATGAGGATAAAAATGCAAATAAAGAAGGGGGGATGGGTAATTTGATGGAATTAAAATTAGAAGAAAGGGAATCTTCGTAGATGAGACTCATGGACAAACTTGTAAAGTTGACGACAAGAAGAGATGAAACGGTAAATAGAAAGAAAAAGTAGTTTGAAAAATCTTGTTTCTCATTTTAATGAATGAGACTCTGTACATGGAATATCATCTGCTTTTGTGTACAGTAAATAAAATACTACTGTACTTACTCTCCCATAATGTTATCATTCTAGTTAATTCTACTCACATTTATTATGTCTCATCCCCATATTTTTACATGTATCTTGTACAATATAATTATAATGAATCTTGTAAAAAAAAGACAATTTGGCATTATGCTGATGATGATGATCAAGATTAGGAGCTTTGACTCTTCTCCCTCTCTCTCTTTGGACTTGAAGGGGAATATTCAAAAGTGGCTAGGGCACTTTCACATGTTTTAATAGTAAATGAGGAGCTAACAAACTTTTGTTAAAAAAGAGTTGAAAATTTTTATTGCAAACTTTTATTTTTCATACAAATGCGAATGGCAATGAAAATGACACGTACGTGTACACACAACCAAAAAACACAAAAATGATCAAGTTGACAGGATGAGTATGAAGAATCACAAGATGGAAAAATATGTAGATGAAATTTCTACAGACACACAAGTATCAGTAGGTATAGGCAAATGACTAATCATACAAGCCAATAGCCAATGGGCAACTTTGGCAAAATATTTTGCACGATATACAAAACATGTATCGTTCGCATAAATAAAATGAATCGAGTCTCTCCACAAAGAGACAAGTCTTGTACATTATAAACTAAAGAGAATCGTGGCCGGACTAATAAGCATGAAGATGCTCACCTTACAACAAAAAATACTTTTGCAATTGCCTCTGCAAATGTGCAATATAAGGGAACGCATGTAACTGATTTTTTTTTGTTTACATTTTTTTTGCAAGTGTGGCTTTGACTTTTGCACAAAAAAAATGCACCACAAGAGACGAAAAGTAAAAGAGTGGCGGCTCGAAGAGGGGGAGGAGGTGATGGGGTTCAAAGTGTGACGGGAAGTTTTTTTTTGTGTTGTTATGTAGAACAATGATAAAACTTAAAGTGTTTTTTCTGTATTTAATGGTGTGTACATATGAGAAAAGAGACCAAGAGGACAGTGGAAATAATAATGAGAAATTTTAACATTTATTCGCATATTTATTCGCACATGTCTCACCATGATTAAGACTCGTGTGTGTTATAGAGTATCAGTGTTTTGAAGACAAAAAAAAGAAGAACAATGTTGAACACCTTGTTACCATTTTAAGGTCTTTTCCTTTCACATAAAAAGAGACCTCACATGCACACACACACAAGTCTTTTAATCTTAACTTTAATAGAAGAAATACAGTAATCATCTCATCAATGAGAACTTTATCATAGATTAGAATACATTAATTTTATATTTCTCATGTTTTTTTTTGAGTCTTTGTCAATGACTCCAATTCCCATTTTATTTATCTTTAAATTGAGTTTTCTGCATGACTAGTGCATATGCATGTGCTCCTCATTTAAACTAAAGACAATACAGATTATGCATGCCAATTGCCAATTTTTATTCTTTTTCTATTTTATTTGCCAAATAAATTCTATCCCCCACTGTTCTTCTTCTTTTATTTTATTTGATTTGAGAATTTCATGGATCAAAGAATTAACTTTGATTTTGAAATTTTATACAGTCAATAAAGAATAGTTAAAGAAAAATTATTATGTAAATTTTTTTAAATCAAGGGTAATAAAAAAAATATTGAAATATATTATTTTTGAGGAAGAATAATTCACGAGGGGTGGGTTGAAGTGTAATTGAAAATAATGGAGACTACTTGAAGAATTCTTATGAGTTAATTTAAAGTAAATGAAATACTATAATTCTATCTACATAACCCCCCACTGTCTCATAATGCAAGAGACTCTTTGACTCTTGCATTTGAATAGTTAATTATTATTATGAGAAGAGGAGGAGGGGGGGAAGAAGATTCTTTTGCAAAAATGATGATTTGTTTTAATTATAGAAATCATACGAAAAAGTTACTTTTACTTTGACATGCCATGTCATGATGGCAGGTGTATGAAGTGAATAAAAAACCTTGAAAATTTTAACTGACGTTATAGTTGACCAACTTGAACTTATCAATTGATTCTTAAAAGATTTTTTTTTTGAATTAACCATCATTATTTGAAAATATGTATTGATTTGCATGAATATGGAAAGGCGTGTGTGGATTTTTTTAACACGATGATGACCACTGTAGAGATGAACTGACCATCAAATAAATTATAGAATCATGTCATTGGTGATGACTTGATGATTCTCTTTATTTTATCACCATTCTTAAAATAGAAAATGAAAGGTACTGTCAAGATGGTCATCTCTCTCTTCAAATATTCATTTGAGTCATCTTAAATTCATGTTGCATTATTTTCTTTTGTATAATAATTAATTCACTAGAGACAGAGCAAAAAGATGAATATTCCAGATCATTTATTTTACTTGACATTGTTTTTTTTGAGAGTTCATCAATCTCAAAAAGATTTTTTTTGGCCCCATTGAAAAATGTGTGAGAGTGTCAAAATGTCATTTGAAATTTAATTCTAATTTTTTGTGAGAAATTACAGCTATAGTTGACACAAATGAAATTCTTCCCTTGAAATAATTGTCACAAAAGAGAGAGAATTCAAAATTACATAATTGTGGGTACAATTACTCCATTTGACTTAATATTTAAATTATGGAAAAATATTCTACATTGTGTCACCCCTCTTCAAAAACAATTTTTTGAGAAAGGATCGTACAAATCTTTTGGCCTTAGACTTTGTCCTGTTAATTTTTTTAAGTGAAGAAGAGATGCAGTTACATCTTACATCAGCAAAAAAAACAAAACAACAAGGGTCAAATACATTTAGACAAGTTAACATGAAAGAGGATTCAGTGAATTTTTAATTTGTAATTTATCCCTTCCATCAAAAGACATTTAAAGTAATTTGTTACAAGATAAAACCATTAAAATATTCGTATCATCAATTCACTTTTCACTTTTCATTGTGGTCAATGCCTTGAACAAGTTGTTCAAGTGTCTCCATTTTGTACATTTTAACTCACATAAGATAAATACAGAATTAATTGACAGGGAATAATGCACAATATTTGCACTACAATTTTTGCAAAGTAATCCCCTCCACTCAATTCCCTATTGGATGTGAGTGTACTTATGGAAGAAAAAAAAGAAGGATCAAGGAATTTTATGATACTTTTGCCACTTGCTTAAATTGTATCAAGTCATTGGACATGACACGGAGAGTGAGAGCTCTAACCTTCCGTTCACGTCACTCTGTCAATTTTTTGGTTTTACACTTAGGGAATGACTTTGAAAAAATTAAAAACCAAAAATTATCCCCCCCCCCAATTGATTATGACGTAAAGGTTAATATCCATTCTACTTTAAACAATTTTTAAACTTTTGGTGTGATTCTTTCCATTTTAAAATGTTATACAACAAAATAACATTTGCTCTCCATGTTATTTAAAAAACAATTTAAAAAACATTTTTTTTATGAAAAAATACAACAACAAAAATGATTTGGCATTGAATTAGTCAAAAAAAAAGTTGATTATCAATGGAAAAAAACTCTATTGATTTGTATGTATTCCAATTCATTTTAGAAAAAAATGCAAAATGCACATTTAATTCTTTTCAAGGAACTTGACAATTTACAAAAATTGATTTTGTCAAGTTTCAAGTTTCAGGTTTTACAATGAATGGAATTTCATAAAAAAATGGTGACTTTTAGTACAAATATTTATCGAGACACAAAGACAATGTCAGATAAAAAAAAGAGAGAAGACAAAGCATCTCGAAAAAAAAGAGAATAGCAATGAGGTGCATTTTTGTAAACTTGAAGGAGATCAAGAACGTCTTGTTTTTAGTTTTGTCTCTCATTTCTGATGGAAAGTTAAAGGAAGAAGCGTTGAGATGTGTTGTGTTGTTTTTTTTATATCTCGATGAGGACAAAAGAAGTGTCCATTGATTGTAGCATAACAAAGGTACATTTAATTGCAATGTAGTAGACAGTGCAATGTCAACATTTATGTTCTGTATTTCTGTTCGTGTCAAGATTTGCTTGTACAGCTAACACACTCTGCATAAATTCCCGAGGCATCAAAGCATTTTTTGATGTGAGAGATCCATCAATTATAATTTACAAAGCACACACACACAAATATTTGAATATTATTAAATATACAAGATGAACACCTAACCCAATAAAATTAACTTGGCCCCCTCAGACCTTTCTGTCCAATTTGTTATCATTTGTCACGGGGAAGTCATGAGGAGAATTATTGAAGTTTGGGACGCCATTGGAATAAATTATTTTGTCAATGTAATCCATGAGGAAGTTAAAAAAGTTGACGCGACTCTTTTTCTTCTTGTAAAACTTACGCAATTGAAATAGAAAATAAATGTGACCTCTTGGAACAGTCCCAACAGACACAAAAATCATAATTCCTGTACGCATTTTTATTTTGAAATATTTTATCAAAGTTGTTTTTTTAAAAAAATTTAACTCGTTTTAATGAGAACAATAATCATGTTCCATCCTTGTATTACTTGTAATTTAGAGCCTCATAAAATTAATTCTTGTCCAGAATTATTATTTTTTTGTGAATATTGGCAATTTAATTGTTACTTCATTATTTTAAATATTCTTGTCAGAATTTTTATAGACTGGAGATTGGGATAATAATTCGGAACAATAAATTTGTTTCTCACAAGCCAATTCCATGTACATTTGTAATGTCCGACCTTTAAAAATTCCAGTTTATCCAATTGGCAATTTGGCACACAAAAAAAGTAAACCAGACTTGAACCTGAAGGGACGGAAGACTGGAAAAATTGGATCACGTGAGAGACTGGAACATGCTCCAGATTAGAGATACACCCAAATTTAATTACACATAGTCGTCAGACAGACACAAGACCTTGCAAAAAAAAGTTGTGCAAGGTCTTTCTCATGCAAATCTCCATTTTTTTTAATTGTATTAATATTTTCTGCCATACAAGGAGAAAAAACTGCCTCGTAAGAATATAAATTTAAATGTTAAGTTTTCAACTGTCAATTTCAATTCCCTTTAAAAGACAAGACAAACTAATTTGAAGAGATGAAAATAATGGCCAGAAAAAAAATTATTATTTGAATTTTAATGATACTCCATATAAATTATACGGATCGATTTATTTTATTTGGGTGACAGCCAGATTGGAAAACTTATTTGTAAATATCCAAAATATTACAAAGGAAATGGAGGAAATAAATATTGAAGGTGTAGACTTATAAGGCAAGACTAAAGAAAAAAAAATTCAAAACATTTTTGGTTCTTGGTCTACTTTATCCATTAAAGTTTGTAGTCAACAATTTAAAAAAAAAAATTTGACACGACGGAAGGAAGAAAAATAACTCACGAAATCTACACTCACACAAAATAAGGGAAAACAAAGCTTTAACTATAGAGTTAACTTGTCTGTTTGTAGTTATGAAAATGGGAATTTGTTGAGAAAGTATAATTTATGTCTTTAGCCATTACATGTGTGTCTAGGATATTAAATGCCTTTTTTTAACAAATTATTAAATATTAAAAAACTATCTTTCTCCCCCCACAAAAAAATATTCGCAATCCATGAACTCATGTGTCATCATTCTCAAAAGTCAAAATAAATTTAAAAAGAATTTAATAAATGGGATTTAAAATTCCATGGATCCCTTCCCAAAAGTAAATTCTTGATGACAAATCTTTTTTGTATTATTACACGCCAATTATTCATTGGCTTCACATGACAAAAAAAATAATTTTATTATCTGTTACAAGACAAAAAAAATCATCCTCAAAAATCTCATCGATAATTTCCACGCAATTCTCACACAAAAACTGAATATAATTTCACAATCCTCATTTATCTAAGTAAGTGTGACCACTAAAAAAAGATTTGAATAAATCAAATGTAAAATATATTTGACACACAAAAATTGTCTTGTATAATAATTCTGTACAAAAGACAAGTAAATGGAGCATGGTGTTCCTAATAAACAAAAAATAACAATGAATATATAAAAATACACAAAGATATTTTTTACATGAGGAATGAGTTTTTAAAAGAAAAATGACAATTTGATTCTCTAAAATATAATACAAGACAAGACTCATGCAGTGTCAGAGAGCCCCTCAGGATTTACGACGACAAATTTCAGTTGTGCAATTTCGGACATAGTTTTTTTCCCCTTTTGTTTAGTGAGTCAGTATGGCAAGAAGATTTGCATTCAACTCAAGACGAAGAAGAAGAGAGACAAAACATGAAAAAGTGGGTTGCGAATTACATGAAGAGAGAGATATACGTGTGCAAAAATTTCATTCAGGATGTTAGAGACATTGGCAATGTTAAATGTACACGATGATAATAGAGAACAAGTCATGCCTACGCACATGACTATATACATATAGACACTAATAATGTATATTACGTGAGTCTCTCTATACTCTACATGTTAAAGAAATAACGGAGAAACGGGTTTTGCAAAGTTCTCACTTATTATTTATTTTATTTCTCCATCTTTTCCCTTTCATGGGCCGCTCAGTCCACTACAAACACCGTTCTCCCGTCCTCCTTTTTTTTACTATTAAAAGAATTTTCTTCATTCATTTTTAATCAACCGGGATTTTCCTTTTGCAAAATTTAACTTAGAATTTAATTGAATTTTTTTGTATTTTACATGGAAATTTGTCTACATTAATTTTAATTTTAAACTGTAAAAATTAAATGATTAATTTTTAATGTAGCCCACACAGGACACCAACGGCCAACCAGACACTTTGGAATGAACGACGCACCCAAATTCCATGTTTTTTTAGCATAAAATACAAATAACAAAATCCTTTTTCTCATAATTTGCAATTAAAATACATATTTTTTGCAGTTTGCAATATAATTAGCAGAGCGGTAAAGTCTAAATATTGTCAGACTCATGTTCATCATTTTTTTTGCATGTAGAGATTAAAGTGTGCAAAAAATATATGATCATCACCACCCCCTTCCCCCCCCCCTCCATCACTTTTTCTTGTGAACTAGGGTCAAATAATGGAGATGATTTATCTTCACAAAAAAATAGAGAGCCAAAGGGAAATTTTTGAGAGACAATAATTCTTAGTCAATTGAGAGAGAGAATATTTATAATAAAAATGTATTGAATTTTGGAAATATTGGGGAAGGTACATCAAAAAAACAAAAAGTAATTATTTTGACTTGTTCACACCTTTAATAATTCGATCAGTCGAGAAATGACTCACTTCACCTTTGACATTTCTTGACAGACAAATAAAGAATTTGGATCCTACTCCTCTATTAAGTTAAACTACATTACAATGTAAATCTATATCCAAAAAAAGTAAATAAACTTTAACGAATGACGGTTAAATAAAAAAAAATGTTTAAACTGTGTCATGTCAATTGTCCCCTTGTCAAACTTTTGACAACTTCAATTAGCATTGGTTAACATTTAAACAAAAATTAAAAGTCACATGGTACAAAAGTAAACTCTCATCATTCATCATGCAAAAAAAAACGTTTTTTGCATTCTACAATTGACTGCAATTTCCATTTGTAAAATAAAGTCAACCTCTGCAAATTTCTTGTTGTGTGTGTGTGTGTGTGACGTAATAATTTTTTAGCATTAGTTAAAAATATGAGTTTACAGTCACCTGTCACATAATTTAACTTGTTTAAATTTTTGACTTGCAATTTACAAACATATTGTATACAATAAATTTGAATCTATTTAGAATAATTTTATTATATCCATTTTCAAACTTTTAAATTCGTTCCAGGTAATTTTAGCAAAATATTTTTTTGGAAAAGATTACAAAAGAAGAAAATTTTTATTAAGCGTGTAGAAATGCAGGAAAGAAGCTTAAATAATAAAAAATTGATTTCTTGTGTGTTATGGCGTACAATCTTTAAAGAAAAATTTCACTAACTGATTTCCCCAACTAAACATAAAAGTTACTTGTCAAATTTTGCAAAATAGTAAAGGAACAATGAAATGACAAAAGTTTTAATAAATTTATTGCAACACATGGGGAAACAAGCAAATAGCGTAGTACGAGGAGTAGGATCATTAAATGAAGGAATTTTTTCAGTGAAAAAAAAAGTAAACATGGAAAATACTTATCAACTAAAATGTTGTACTCATTTTTACGACCATTTTTAACTTTCTTGTTGAGAGAGATGAATTTGATAAAGTCAACGACTGAATGATTCACTGTCAAAATTACAAGAGGTCGTCAAATAATCAAAAAAATCTGTCCACAAGTTTCCAAAAATGATGACCCCATAAAAAAGGAAGCAAGCTGACAAATGACACACAAAGAAATAAATTTTGTGCTATTGATTTTATATTCTCCTTCTGGCAAATCTAATGCAATGGTTAAACTAATAACCATGTTAAAATTCCGTCATAGAATTGTTATATGCAAAAATTACATTGTCTGTAAAATAATTGCAACCTTCCTATCATCACAATAATAAAATATTTTTAATGAACAATACGAGCACCTCGTAAACCATAAATTGCACATTTTCCATGCAAAAAAATTATTACAAGTAGCCTCAAGCTTCAATCCTTATAAAATTGTCATTCTTGATGATAATTTCAGGTCATTTTTTTGCAAATTTGTTTTTAATATTATCCTTCATTTTTGCAAAAAGTTTGATTATGTCATACAATATTTTAATGTGTAAAAGGTAGACACGTATAAAATTAGACATGTCATAATTAAAGGAATTTTTAAGTACAAAATTTCAAGAGAAATATATAAATAATATTAGCATAGATTTAAAATTTTGCAATGTATATTTTATACTTGCAAAAATTCTCCCCTCCAACTGTCTCGTTAATCCTGTCACAAATATGCAAAAAAAAGTTACACCTTTTCTTTAAATGACAGTTAAATTAGATTAAATTTTATGATGAATGATTATGATTTAAATACAATTTTTCACTCGTAATTACAATTTGTAATTGAAGTACTTTTTTTGACAATTAAAGAGTTGGCTACAAATATTTCATTCATCAAAGTAGAAAATAAAATGGTTGAAAATAAAAACATGGATGTCACAATAACTCTACAATTCACCATTAATTTAATAGAATATATGGAGATGATAATAAATATTTAGCTAATAACAATTCCCATAATATTCCCCATTATAGGTAATACAATTAAATTATTTTATATAATTTGGGTGGGTAGTGGTCATTCTATAATTTTCATTTTCAACAAAAGGAAAACAAGTTTTTGAACATTAAAAGGAGTTGACAGAGATTGGACTCTCAACGGCGATTCTCAAGACAGAGACAGAGAGAGAGAGTGAGTCCTGCTGTGCAAATATTTTGGCAATAAAAAAATGGCCAATACAATTTCTAATGGAGTTTGAAACTCAAGGTTATGAATTATTAGGCCCTCTGACTCTTTTTCTCAACCAAAAAGAATTTCCACTTCCACCCTCCAGTTAATTTCACGGTTACCTAATTTTAATTTATTGAGCTTAGCCTCAAATGTCACGTCATGGAAATAACTAGTTCAACATTCCCCCCCTCCCCCCTCACTTCTCATACCATTGTTGTGCACACAATTGACTAGAGAATTATTTTTTGGTATAAAACAAAATCAAAACATTGACAAGTGCAAGTTTTGCAGACACTCAAAATGTAACCCTCACAAATTTAATCCCATTCTCTTTAGTTTAACAATATAAATTGTCAAAGATGAGAAATGAGATTAGAAGGCTACAAAAATTGTAGAGAGAAGGAGGGGGAGGAGGGGATTAAAAATATGGGGGTACTATTATCAACTCTCGTACGCACCTTTTGCATACATTACAAAGACAAATGCAAAAAAAAATTGGCAAAGGTATTGTTCCGCAAATTTTAGCAATGGTAAATGAAAAAAAAATGTTTGGAGGAAAGGAACGAAGGCGTTGAGGAAATAGAAAAAGAGCTTGAATTTTACCTCCTACCACTACTTTTGCACTATAGAATGGAGTTATATAAAATAATAATGTTTTATTAAATACCTACAATTACAATACCCCTAAACAAGTTTTTAATAGCCATTGTCCTAACGTGTGAAAAGTTATCCAAACTCACAAATCCTTGATTCCTCATACAAATCTTTTTCATCTCGGTCGAGATGTTTCTGTGATGCTTCCTACCAACTAAAATGTTTGTTCCTTTTCATTTTAAACTTAACGGATGTTGCCGAAAAAAGATTTCCTTCCCAATTAACCCAAGTCTCATTAACTGTCTAAAGAGAGCTTATAAAAATTCCCTCCATGTCGGCAAAAGAGAGAGAGAGAGGGCTACTGGAGAGAGTGTATAAATATTTGTAAGATGAGGATTTTTTGGCTACACAAAGGCAGCAGGGAGAGATAAGGTCCACTAATCCTTGGGGCTCAGGTGTGGCTCATTGTTGAAGAAACGCCCAAAAAAGTGTAGAGTCCTTTAAGTTGGTTATCGATGACTATGTTATTATATCTAAGTAGACATAAATATAATGAGAATTTTAGTGTATAATTGAACTCTACGACAAGGTAAACTTGTCTCCCTTTATGTTCAGACATGGGCCATTGGGGAGGAGGGGGGATGAAAATAATAGAGTAATAGTAATGAAAGGGAATTAAAATATAGAGTGTTGGAAACGACACAAAATATTAAAACTTTATTTTTCTACACTCAATTCATCATTAGAAAACATACACAACAATTGGAGCTACTCAAGTAGAGGGGGATTGTGTATGGACAGTCAATAAAAAAAAGACTGAGTTGATCTACCTACCTCCTGCCTGCTCCATTTAGATTAAGACTTAGATGGACCTCTACACTTATCCAATATTATGCTCTACATGAAAAAGGATGAAAATGAATCATGTGAAACTGGGTCAGTCCAACTCTTTGATTTTTTCCCTCTTCTTTTTTATTATATCCCAAACTCAGTCAAAGACAAAAGGCAACAACAACAAAAAAAATTGACAAGGTCGTCCGTCTACATACCTTTTCATCTCTCTCTCAAGTTATAGAACATGCAGTTCTGTATACCCTTCCCATGCCAAAAAGAATGCCAAAGTGAATTGAATGAGTGTAAAAGACAAGTTGGAGAGAATAAAAATTAAAATTAAAGAATCGACCCACACCCTCAAATCATGACAACTATCTCTCCAAAGAACGACGCATAAAACTTATTTTATTCCCTTACAAAGTAATTATAGATCATTACCCATTTATTTTCTCTCTCCTTTTTTAACTGCCAACTTAGCTCATGTCCAATTTTCATTTTCAATTGGGCCAAAAAACAAATGACAGTAAACTACAACTACATCAATTTTAAATGAACTGGTCAGTTTTTAATTTCTTGGTTGAAATCTCGTCAACAAAAAAATGTAGCTCAAAATTTGAGTGAGAATTAATAAAGATTTAACTTGATTCAATTTTTTTATGATGACTCATCATATGATTTGCATGCCAAATAATTTAGGCTACTTTTTTATTGTCATTCTGATTCTAGTTAGACGGCTCCAGTTTGGCAGGAGCCGGAATTAGGAAGCAGACGACAAGAAGAAGAAGAAATAAAAAAAGGCCAAATAAATTAATTTGCATATTATAAATTACGAAATTAAGTAAGTGACTTTGGATTATTAAGTAGTCATTATACAATGTTATAGGCAAGACTAGTAATATGAAAGTTATTAGAATAATAATAATAGTTATGAAATAATAGACCATAAATCTGGACTACCTTCAAAAAATCAAACAAGTAAGAGAGAAGGAGGAGGGGGATGGCTATTGTCTAGTATGCCTCAGCCTCATGATAATAATATTTGGTTCAACCCTAGGAAACAGATTTCATTTAAAATAATTTTTTTGTACTCTTGGATTGGAATTTACATAATGGAAAAAAAATATCCAGGCATAACTCTCCTAGGCTGTGAATAATAATACTAAAAATTGCATTTAATTTATCCTTCCATTCCCTGCCACTATTCATGATCACTTGGGTGTAGAATTAATCATATTTCATGATCTCTTTTATAGTCATTATCAATGGATCAAAGGCTACAAGGTGCTAGAGGCATATATGCAACCATCATACTCCTTTTAACTATTACAATAATATTCTAATCAATTTAATGAGAAATTAATTCTATGTATAACAAAAACCACAAAATTAAATTGTAAAGACGGAGAACCCAGTCCAATGAAATGTAGACCATGTACAATGTACAATTTACCTGTAATTTCAACGTCTCCATTGTTTCCCATTCTATTTCATACTCCAACTATCCAACTCTACACAACAATAATTATATATTTTTCTTAAAGACTTTTATAACAAAACCTTAATGGAAAATTAATGGAGAAGGTAGTAACTCTAACCATTGTTGTTTCTATTTAACAATTACAATTTGTTCCGGAAGTACCTTTCAAAACTTTGTCAATAAGTCACAAGGTAAAAAAATAAGATGAACATTTTCAGTTTTGTCTCTTTATTAATTTAAATAAAAATAATGGAAAAATTTATGCACGTGACCATTTTTGTAACTTAACGTAAAGTCAATGTAATAGAGCAGAAGTGAACAGAAGCGTAGTTAAATTTATGCAAGTTAAAATAAAATGTAGATTTTCCCACGCAGAATATTGTGAGTATTTTTTTTCCTAACTTGAGCAATCTCAAGTGACTTTACACACTTTACTATTTTTTCCCTTTTATGACATGCAAAATCTCATTACACAAGTCTATATCTGTACTGAGTGTACAAGTTTATTATAAATAACAAATTATTATTGTGCATGTAACAACAGGTAAAAAAATATTACCTCATCAAAAAATTAACAAGGGAATTGTTAATGTTGACATTTATATGGAATAATTTACATGGAATTTCTCATTTTTAACAAGTCAAACTCCAATTCAAATTAATTGTAATACATAACAAACTCTTACAGTGACACTCTTGTCTTCTACAAAGGTCAATTGTGACTTTACTTTTTTTTGTACAATAGAAAATTGTGCAAAATCATTGACGTTTCTAGAGTATTGTTCAATCTGGTTAACTCGTTACAATTTAAAAGGTGTGAAAATTTATATAAAACTTAATTTTTACACATTTTTTTTATAAATTATGTAGGAAATTGAGTCAACTTTATTTTTGTACGAATTAATGCAATGAATTGCAATTTCCTTCAATTTGACACACTCAATTTTCTCTATGAAAAATTTACTAATGTCAATTTCCTTTGTGTATTTTTGTTCTCGTCATTTTTTTAAAAAAAAAGGTTAACTGTAACTGTACAGAAGCTAATTAAAACTGTTTACTATTTTTTTGAAAAAAGTATAATATGTTAAATGCAGCGTTAAATTTCATTTCATTGCCAATTTAATTTTCCTTGACTATTTTGTATTGGTAGCCATTTAAAAAAAATTCTCAAAGTTAAATGGTCAAAGGCAATACACATAGAAATGGATTGGAGGGTTCGTGGATGGAGTTTCAAGGATGAAGTATTTATTTATAAAAAAAATAATAAACAATCAATTAATTAACAATTAGCTCTATACAAACAATCTAAATTGATTGTAATATGTGACCATTATAATTAGAGAGAGAGAGTTTTGATCTACAAAAAAAAATCGTGATGGAGCCCACAGATAAGAATTCCAAATTGCCCTTTTTGTGGTTTAATTCAATATGATTAATAATTAGGATTAATATTTGAATGATTAAACGTTATTCAATTTCCCTATTTTTTCACATCCCCCTTCTCCTCCTACTCAAAAAAGTGGGCTAGACTGGATTAAAGCCCAAAGTCTTGTCTTTTCCACACATTGTGGGGATCTGCGGATGAAAAATGATTTGCTGGGAGATGGAAGATGATTGCCGTTGAAATCAAAACAAAAAAAAGGGGAGGGGGGGGGAGGGACAGAGAGAACATGGCCTTTTAATCCGTGTGTAGGATTTGATCGTGAGTTAAATCAAAATTTGACAAATTTTGAACGTGTTCACACAGTAGGTGGGAAATGTATTACATTGTAAGTACTGAATTGCGAGCAAGAGAACCCTTACGAGGAGCCCTACCCTTTTTTTGTTGGGGATGAAGCGTAAGAGTGTAATTTTCAACTCAAAAAAAATAAAGAAAATTTTTGTTGAATCTTGAACCCCTTTTATTCACCGTAGCCTATAACTTGCATTTGAATTTCTTTTTTATTCCTTTTAAAAAAACTGGCAAGAGGAGAGAGAATCCTGGAGACAATTTATTCATGGAAAAAACTCCATGCAAATTTACTCTGTATCAATTGTAAAGTTATTTCTAAGGACCCCCTGCCTGCTCCTTATTATGTTCAGCTTTTTCGGGGCCCTTAGTGCCCTTCACATGTAATCAAAATTTATTTTGTGGGGGATTGTACAAATTATCTATTGTACACATTTTTAGTTCATCTTCCTTCGGAATATTTTTGCTCTCTTGAAAAAACAGTTTTTTTACCGACTTTCTGATACGCTCTCTCTCTCTGTAGTGTATCTGTGTACAAGTGTAATGAAAGGGAAGGTGAATGATGGATAGTGTGGAAGCTATCATTATGCATTTTTTGGCCATATCTCATTTACTAAACCAAGATCCACTTTAACTATCTCGACAAATGTGACATTAAGGAAATTACAGATGTACTTTTTTAACTTGTTGGCTCCTTCTCCTCTTGCTGTTTAGCCAGAGAGAGAGAGAAACTAATGGCAAGTTGGGTATAGACATAGCCATAAAGTTGTAACTGTTAGGAGGAAGAGTGTAGCCGTGAAGAGATTTCAGGAATTCAATGAAGAATTCTTGCCCATGTAAAAGCAAACGTGACTTGGAGGAAAAAATGACAGTTTCCCCCACCGTTCATTTTCATAGAGAGAGAGAGTTGATGAAACTACTCTGTAGGCTATACCCAAAAAATCGAATAGTCAAAAGAGCAAAAAGGCAAATGATAAATTCACTTAAGGGCTCACGTCAACATTTTTTTTATAAATCTTCTCCCTCCTTCAAAAGTGATGAGAGTACGCAAAGTACGTGTCTGACTGGACAACCGATTACACCTCAAAGGGAAAATAATAATCTCTCTACTTAGTTTAGCTCATAATTCAATTTCAATGAAAGTCTACCCACAATCATGTTATATCTCCCCTCTTTTTTTACATATGATTACTAGAGAAGATCCACCACAAAAAAATATGTGAAGAATGTGCACCCCAACCAATGGCTTAATAAAGACACAAAAAATCCCTTCCTTATTTAATAGAGACGCCGTGGAACAATTGGCAGGAGAAATTATTGAGAGAAATAAATTAACTTTTTTTTTCAACAACAATTGTTATCAAAAAATATAATTCTGTACACTCAATTAAGAGAAGATTATCCAGAGGAACGTTGAGACTTTCTTCTGTCTGTACATTAAAGAGACGTGGTCTTGTTCCAGCCATTTTGTTTCGCTTGACAAATTATTATTTATTCATGCACAATCTTTAGTCAGGATGATCCCAACGAATTTACTTACAAGTCAATCATGTCTCTCTCTATCCAAATATTTTTTTTTTTGCCTTTTCCTAAAAAAGAGGAAAGCTTTGGAACAATTCCTTTTGCAAAAGGATAGGAGAGATCACATTCACATGCTTTTAAATGTGTACAACTTGAAAAATGTGGGAGTAGGAGAGAGAGACAATAGAAATGTGCCCAGTTTTGGACACAGACTCTTACTTTTTCTATACATTTATGCACGCTTCCTTGGTTCGTTGATCAGGTGAAAAAATGGCGCCTACAAGACTCCATTTTTTGTGAAAGAAAAGACAAATTTAAATCATTGTAAAAGAACCAACACAAAGAGAGAGAGGGATACAGAAAATGGATATAAAATTGTCTATTTTACGATGGATGACGAGGCGATCATGAATCCTTGTTCTTTTGCCGGTTTGAGATGTTTAATGAGTGAAGAATAATGAATATAGAACACGGTACAAGTTTAAAACCAAATGGCTTCTCCTCTTTTTAAATCATTTGCATTTGCATCCTCCATTTAAACTCATTGTAAATCTAAAATGCATTTTCTTTTTACTGTAAAAAAAATTATGCAATGCACTCAATACTCATCACACTAATTCTCCAATTCTTTTTCTTTTTTTCATCCCTTTAAAATCCTTTTTCTTTTCATGATTAAGACGCTGAGAGAATTAAATCCTTTTCATTTAAACTTTAAAATGTCATCAATGAGAGACTTGCATTTTTTTAACAAGAAAAGAAATAAAATATTTATGACAATGACAAAATGACTCTTTTTTTCACAAAACAAATAAAATAAAAATGATAATGACACACTGTGATCTAGTTTAATGTTTTATGTAATAAAAATAAATAAAATATTGACCATGAAATAAAACTTCTGGGCTTTAAATTTAATGTTTAAAAGATTCTCATAATGATCAGCAAAAAAAATTTATCTCATGAGAATCTCCCCATTTTTTATATTAAAATAACTTCTCTAATAAAAAACCATAGAGAGAGTTAAAATTCAAATCTTATTCATGAAAATTCAACTCAATTTGAGGAAATGTAAAGCAAAAAATGCGGGGGCAGACAGAAGCCTGAGCAGAGAAAAAAAGTGAAAAAGATGCGGAGATTAAGATTATTTAAAAGCAACTGGTCATAAATGTTGAAGCTCCCCAAAAAAATGGGGAAAGAATGAATCATGTCTCTTACATTTATTGTTAAGATTAAAAAGAGATTGTGAATAGTTAGAAGAAGAGGAAATAGTGAGCTCATCTTGATCAATGTAGGCATCCCCATGTACAAATTGTGTAGTTGTACACGTATAAGGCACACAGAATAAATAATATTGTGTCTAGTTTTAGTTAACAATGATGGCAATGGTGATGGGACGAGGAAGAGAAGAAATCCTTTTCCTTAATTCCATTTGGTTTCTACGAGTACAGATATGACAAAAAAGATTGTGTTTTTTTACAAAGATTTTCCCCTACAAAGAGCCGTCTCAGCATGGCTCGAATTTTTTGACACGGGCTCTCTTCACTGAAGGCAAAAGAAAAATTTTAAGTGAGATTTTCTCAGCTTCAAAAGTGTCTAAACTCTTCAAGTAATGTGAGTGCAAGAACTTTTTCTGGACAAGAATCCAGGGAGGGGGGATATCCATTGAATTCTTATGACTCCTTATCTCTCTGGTTCCGGTTTGTCCAGATAATTTACATAGAAAAGTTTGGTTAAAAAATTAAATGCCAAAAAATTTCCAACACCATTCCAATTCTCTTCTCTCAACCTTTGGCTTTGTAGTCTCCCTTTAAATTTTAAGGGAGAGACTTGAGAGAAAAAGACAAGAGAGAGAGAATTTAATTCCAAATCTTTTTTATCCATTCAAAAAAATCCTTTTTTTCTATTGTCAACTAGAGCAAACGTGTTTATTCTGAATAGTCAATGCCCATTTCAAAGCAATTAACAGTCTATTCATTTAACTCGACTCTTTTTTTAAAAAAAATACAAGCCAGAAGCCATTGAAGCCATATAAAGAGAAAAAAAGCCTCTACCCCGTTCCAGCTTCTTATCTCTAAGTGTTCAATTTAATTGTCAAATGAGGAGTTTATACAAAAGTTGCATGGGTAAAAAAAATCAACCTTTAGCCTTGTAATCCTTTCCATTGTCTGAACTTTGAGTGTTACGTTACAGGAGAGGACAGAAAATAATTTGCATAAGCGGCAATAAATATTTAAAAGTATTTTCTCCTCACAAAAATGAAGACGGGAGCTTGGAGTTGGCGGTGCGGCAGTTGAAAGAAAATTAAAATAAAATGACAATTCAAAAATGTTAATATGACTAAAATTCAATTGTCCAAAAAATAAAAAAACTTTTGCCAAAGCCCCTGTGTGTGTTCCATCTCTTCCTTCAAGAGAGAGAGAGAAGAAAGATAATTGAGCACGTGTAAAAGCTTTTCATCTTACCACATGCATAATATAGACAAACAAAAACTAACATAAACATTACTCGGGTCATTATTCCCATGGGAGGACAAACATAAAAAAAAGTGAAAAGAGTTTTGCATGTTAGTCAAAAAAGAGTACAAAGAATATTATGATTATGTCATCTCCATTCCCGCATAATAAACAAGGAGAGAGAAAAATATGTACACAAGGTATTTGTGTTGATAATAATGATGAATGGGTTCATTCCTGTACATTATTTTGTCTAAGCTAATAAGCCAATGTTAAAAAGAACTGGAGAAACATATTGTTGAAACAAATCCTTTTCAAACAAGAAAAAAACTTGATACATATACACAAAGTAAAAAAAACATGGAGGGGGGATTGTGGAAGAGAGAAATAATGAAGTTGGAATCTTTAGAAATTTACACAAGACAAAATGACTTGAAGCCTTGAAGGCAGGAAGGGAAAAATGCCCACGCAAAAGTGGACAGTGAGTTTTAAAAAAGATAGAAAAAAGTGATTTAAGAGTTGTTGTATGTGTGGGGTACATGGAAAAAATAATGACAAGGGAATGGAAGCGGACATAAATAAAGGGACATTAGAAGCTAATGGGTGACACAATCGAATCATATTTGGTGGGCTTCTAATCACTCCCCTCGTGGGTGTCATCCCAATCACTCTCATTCTCTCTCTCTGTGTACAAAACTTTGCATGTCATTCTCATGCAAAAGACTCTTGAATAGAAATTATAAAAAATTAAACCCCTCATCTTCCAGAGCCACGAGTAGTCCAATCCTACAGATACAGATACCGTCATGCCGTTTGTTTAACAACAAGAGGGAGAATGAGAATTCCATGCAATAACAATTCCAGTTCATCAGCACAAAAAAAAGAGTTTTTGAGGGTCATTATCTGTTGCAATGAGTTTATGTCCTGGAGTGGTAACAGAGGCAGAGAGAGAGAGAAAAAAATGGAGAGAGTGTGGGCTCGAATAAAAATATGAGTGACATTCCGTCTTTCTCTCTTGTACAAGTGTAGATTGTAACATGTAAGAGATGTGTAGAGGTAAAGGGAGGGAGATACACGGCAAAGGATAAAGGATATATTTTATATGATCCCCTTTTTCTATGATGGATGAACGTGTCATGAGTAAAAAAGAAGATACTTTGTGTTTTGAAATCCGTTCAATTTTCTACAAAAACCCCCACCACCATCACCAACCACCCTTGCAATTGCAATTCAAGTGTGGAAGCTCCACTCGTATTTATTTTACTCCTTGTTTTCCCCACTCCCCACACACACACACTCACACACCGAGTCAATGTTTGTGTTCTGTCTTTTTCCATGGAATGGACTAAGGAAACAAGTGCAAGTCGTCTATTGAACCCTAGCTAATGCAAGGCCGGAACCCAAGGACGTTTTTGACCCGTTCTTACTCGCATTTTCCCCTCTCTCTCTCTATCTCTGGCCAAACTTCTTCTTCCTGCCAGACACGTCATCATCATCATCTTGTTGCTTTTTGGTCATGAAATAAAAACTTGTACTTCTCTTCTCTTCTCTCTCATCATCACTCACTTTAGTCTCTACGATTAAGACTCATTTATCCCCCCGATTTTTTAACAAAAAGGCAGGGAACTTTATTATCCTCCAGTACAATTCTCTCTCTCTCTTTTATTTAGTCATCAAATGAAACACCAAAATATAATGGATACCTTGTCATCTGTACTCAACACACATCTCTCTACAAAAAATGGCTTCTAGCCATTTCCCAAAATGAAACGTGGATGGGTACCGCTTGATAGACTGCATGATAGAGGTATTTTGTATATAAGTTAAAATTACAAAGTATATAAGAAAATGTGGGCAAAAAAAGCGTCAACGGTTTACTCATGAGTTTGATATTTTACCATGTAAAAAAATTGGCTCAAAGCAAAAGCATGTCCGTATTGTTGTGGCTTTTTTTACAAGAAAGAGAGAGAGACAAGAGATCCGCCAAGGTTGAGTAAGCAGATGGTAGAGATTACGGTTGGTACATGAAACTTTAATTCCTTTTCCATGCTCCTTTTTTCATGCTTCATCCTCATCCTCTCTCCCTCCAGAAAGTCTCACTTGTCCGCACAAGAAAGACAGAGACGACTTAACTACCCAAAGAATGAGGCGGATGAACTAGAAATAATTTTCTCTCTCGTCTTTTACCACCATTGTCAAAATAATGAGTCACAATGACAAAAAAATATATATATAGTCTACCAACATTTAAGTCAAGGGGACAGTAGGAAATATATATAATTTAGTGTGCCAATTAAATATAACAATAGTTAGTTTTTTAAAATGTTGAAAAATTCTTTTGGAGAAAGATTAAAATGTGATGTGGAATAAATTTATCGGTGAGGATTGTAGCAGAAAGAGAGAGAGAGAGAGAGTCTCTCTTGATTGACATAAACCTGTTCGTGGATCCTTCATGGAGAATGTAATTGACAAATCAATTACGCAAAAGGATACTGATGAGATAAAGAGAGAGAGGAATTTTCCAGGATAAATTTTTTTTGTCTCTCTCTTGATTCTGTAAGAGCTTTGGCGCCTTCCTCTTTTTGGTTTTTTTGATGGGGAGTGGGGGGACACTTGTTGAATTTTTGTTGAGAGAATTAAAAGAAATCTCTTTGGCATTTTCCACGTGCCCAAAATGAACCCACCCTCTCAAAGTCAATTCTCAATTCACAAAAAAATGTTAAGCCCTCCCTGTTTAAAATAAAGAATCATGTTTTGCCGGATTTTATATTAAAACTTGCCTTATAAAGATTAAGACATTCATATAGAATTTCATGAGGGATTTTTTTTATAAAATGACCAAAAATCAACTTGAACTCTTGGTCACTCTGTCAGACAGTCAACCGGTCATTTATGCCCGGCAATGTACTTTAGAAAAAAATAATTCCAATTTGCTCCATCCACCAGTGTAGACTGGAGACGCGACAAAATAATTTTTACATCACGCCAAAATCACATTAGGAACCACATCACAAATCTCATTCATCTTCCTTCCTTTTTGGCAATTACACAATACTTTCAACTCCAACAGATGCCCAGCGTCTTTTTTGGAGACGAAGAAAAACCGCCAAAATTTTTATTTCATCACAACAACAACAAAGACAAAAAACAAGTCAAAGTGGAAAATGGAGTGTCGTGAGTTTAAGAAGAAGAAGAGGAAAAAATAATAGGAGAGATTGGCCTATGCTCTCTAATATATTAGTGACATCATTAACCACTGAATAGTTTTTTCACGTAGGAATTCTTTCTCCCCCTTTAATTATCTTAACAAGGAATGTTAATGTTCCTTTTGGAAAAAATTCCTCATCAACTTGCCATTTGATGAAAGCAAAATTGAGGAGGGAGTCATGATCGATGGACGACACGAGTATCTCAAAAGAACAAGCCACGAAAAAAATGTGAATTTGTACAAATCATCATCAACTGGCCACTCAGTACTTGTACATACATTGTACGAGTACAAGAAATAGTAGAAAATAAAGATGCTCAAAAAACTCCTTAACCATTGTTAAATACTTTATACCCATTTTTGTGGTTAGAAGAAATTACATAACACAAAAATCAACACTTCTTCCTCATTGTCTCTAATATATTGTTAAATATTTAAACAATTTAAATACATGTGCACTCTCTTCATTTACATTTCTTTTTTTCTTATATAAAATATTTAGTACCCTCATAAACCCAACATTTTATAACTTGTCACGTGACACAGCCCCTCTTTAATCAACTCGGCCCACTTTAAAAAAAAAAATTTTTTACTTTCAAAAAAGTCCCAATGTCAAAAATTTGGTAGAGTTGAAAAGTTCAGACAGAGAGGAATAAATATTTTGATTTTTTGATGATAAAAATTGTAATCTATCCATTTTTTCAATATTTTATCTTGATAATTAATCTTTCTTTACCTTGTATAATAATTTTAATATCATAAAATATTGGTTTAGAGAGTTTATATAAGGAAATTAGAAATATAAAAAAAATTCTCATTTACAGAAAAACCACATCTCACACGTTTCCTTATTCGACAGATATACCCACCAAATATTGATCTTTTATAGAAGAAAAAGTGTGAATGATTGTATGGAGAGATTATTAACACGTAGAACATTAATTTTTATTGAGATTATAAATTCCTTTTTTCCCCAAAAAAAAACTTAAATGTTAAATAACTCTCTATAAAATAATTTTTGAGGGAGATTGTACTTAACTTTATGTTTTTATTACAAGCACACGACCATTTTATTTAATACTGTTTAAATATTAATTTATTTACTAGTATTGATAATAATATTGAAAAAACTAACAAACAACTCGTTGCTTAAATGATTGACATTAATGTTTTGAAGAAATTAATAAATTTTCGTCTACTATAAGTAAAAAAGTTAGTTAAATGAGGACATGAAATAGATAAAAATGATATAAAAGTGTAGATATATTTTTTTGACTATAAATTTAATTTAAATTTATACAAGTATTACATTATAACCAACTAATTACTGTACAATTTGAAGAAGATTGTCGAAAACAAGAAAAAAATGTTACATTACATCTCTTCCATGTAAAGAGGGGTACTTGTACACTTGTACTTTTTTGGACATTTTAGAGGAGAAACAACAATTCTTTTTTGTACATATAAAGTAGAATCAATTCGTAATGTAAGAGAGTTTTTTGATGAATGAAACCAAGAGTCAAATTGATGGCTGACGACCGACGGTTCCTTTTTTTAAAAAAAAGACTCTTCATCTTCATCTTGATCGGCCTTTAGTTTACACTTGAGTTTCATTTTCTCAACATTTTTGCATCAAGTACCACAGAATAGCCATGACATGGGATGATCAACTTCACACCATTATCATATTGTGAATTATTCATGTGGTCAACATAGACGAGAGACATGAAGATGTTCTTCTTGAGGCACATGTTTGAAATCTTTTACACATACTCTTATGTATATTTGGTGTGTGTGTCTGAGAGTGAATGTGAATTGAAATAACAATCACTCTCTTCTCTTGTCGGCCTTCATCATATACCCTCTTCTTCTTCAAAATATATTCTACCTCAGTCTCCTCCATAGAATGCACTTTTATGATGAGATCTTCATCATTTTTTGATTCCCTTAAATTATCCTACTCCCCTCCATTCCACATTCCCAAAAAAAACAAGGCTGGGGGAGCATGTCTATTAATTAACCTGTCTTGTCTCCCTAATTAAATTTTAATATTACAATATCAATGAACCGAAGGTGGCAGGTTAACCTCAATACTCGGTACTATTACGTATCTGTATGAGCAAAAGACAAACTGCAGTTATTTTTCTATAAATATGGATAACTTTATTTTTTGTTAAATTCATTTAACTTGTACGCGTATGTTATGTTTTCATCCTTTTTGATAAAAAAAAACATTTTCATTAACATTCACTTGTTTAACTTTTTCAACTTTCTAATCTTTGATGATGATCAAGTTACAAAATATTTTTTAACTTGGGGAATCTTCAAATTTTTTTTCCTTTTAGTTTGTGAAATTGAACAAGTTTGTTAGTTTTAAATGTTATCAACATTTTTACGTGATTCTTCATTAAATAGATAAATAATTGTCTGTTTTTTTCATGTAGTGTTAATTAACTTTTTTTTCAATTTAATTTAAACTAGAAAAAATTAATTTATCAAAAGTTGGCAAACTTGAATTTGAATTGAGATGTTGACGACTCTCACTCTCATGTAGATGCAGGCTAATTCAAAAAATTTATTAATTTAAATGTTCAAGCTTTCCATATTTAATAATTTAAATGGTCACACAAAACTATTTTAATTGAAACAGATAGATACAGGTGCATCTTCCTTTTTTGCCCTTGCCATAAAAATTCTTTTGTGAAAAATTGCACAGTCAACAAAAAGGGGTGCAGTGAGGGTCAATCAAATTTCTATAAATAATTTTTCCCAAAAAATGAAACTTAATTGTGCAAAAAAAATGTCACGTTTTCAAACTTATTCAATTTTTTGAAAGAATAGAAAATCACAAAAAAAAAGTTTTTGCAAATTACATAAATTGCTTCTTTTCAAAATTTGCAAAAAAAAAATTGAGCTTGTGAGGTCTCGAGGGCTGATGGTCATGAGAAAAATAAAATATTTGCTATTGAATTTTTGATTCTTTGACTAATGCAAAAAATGGCAAAATTTGCAATTTATTATGATTGCATCCTCTTGAAGAAAAGACTCTCATAGAAGAGATAGGCATCTCTTGTATTAAATAAAAAGAAGACAGGGAGAGATTTAATAATTGCAAATTACGTCTTCATAAGGCTAAACCTGAATGAGAGGGAGGGGGAGAAAGATGTGCAAAAAAAATCAATGGGGAATTTTTTTTTTGCAACTGTCCACTCTCGTTGTTGAGAAGACTTTTGAGAAGACAAAGGACGATTGCTCATTTTCTAATGTGTGAAACATAATTTAACATAATACTTAATTATAATCTATGACTATGAGAACAGATTAAAGATGAGCAAATGACAAATTTAAAGAAACTTAAATTCTATTTTATAATTTGACTCACAACTAGCATAACTTAAGCTCTCTACATTATTATAAATACATATGAGACTAATAAATAATTATTTTTAATTGACAATGACATGGAAAAGAAGCTTCTAGAAAAATAGTTGTAATAAATATTATGAAATAAATCAAGTAGAGTGTTTGGATTCTACAAATAAATTAAAATACAATTTAAGATTAATAATCCCTATTGAATAATTATTGATATATTTAATTTCATTGAGAACTCCCTAACATTAATAATAGTTTACTAAATCTTCTTTTGTAATTACAGACACTACATGTAATTATTTTCGTTAATGTAATATTAATGACTTTATTAATTATATTTTAAAAAATGATGAGACACCCCCAATGATTAATATTTTGTCCCCTTAAAAAATTTGAATATTAAGTACGATCCAAATTCCCAATGAACAGTTAACTACTGACCCAAAGGGGATCATCATTATCTTTTGAGATAGAAATTATGGAGATTCAATTGACAGACGAGTCATCTCATGACAATGACCACTCTGTTTACAAGAATGGAATTGTAAATGAATGGAGGGTGTAAATATTAAATTAAATAACATTTTATATTCCCAATGATGATGGACATAACGTCTCTCTCTCTCTTTCATTCGCAAATTATTTGGCAATAAGGAGAAGATCATGTTGTGGATTTAATTCTTTGATAAGTGCAATCTCTTACAGATTAAGTTATAATATTTAAGAATAGAAATAAAGGTGTTGAATAGGACTATTTAAAAAATAAACCCTTTCCATTTCAACTCCTTTTTTCTTTTGTACACAATTATTAATATCCTCCATACTAAAACATGTTTAAAATAATTTCTTTATTTAACATTTACCTTACCACATACTTAATCCTGTTGTCTGTACACATAACAGTCAAACTTATTTTTATTTTTCAATGGTCATTACAATTGGAAATTTAAAAGATGAATAATTATTATGCAATCATTTTTTTTATCATTAAAATCCTCATTAAATTCTAACATTTAAATTTACACTTGAAATTTATTTCTAGCTCACAGCAAAGTAACTACAATACACAAAAAACAAGGGAAATGGACACAGACAAAATTGTACCGTTGTGGTTAGAGAACTAAAAAAAAGGGAAATAATTGAGAGGCGGATTAAAGAAAGTTTGAGATGATCTCAAGGGAGGATGTAAAAATAAGAGGGAAAGATCGTGTACAAAAAAAAATTGGGTTGACGAAGACCAAGGGACGTGAGAGAGTAAAAAAGACTGACTGAGCCGTTGATCGCAAAATATCAGTAATCGATGACGATTCGCCATGGTGCTTATAATACAAAAACGTAGTCGAGTTCATGAATGGAAAATGACGAACTGAAAAAAAGAAGATTTGACAGAGAGAAAGAAAATCATCACACTTTTTAAACTTTACACACGAATTATAATGGAGGAGGAATATCTCCATATGGTATTCCTTCTATCTTCTACATATAAAAATACACAATACAACAATTATTAAGATATCTCTCTCTCTCTCTCTTGAGTCTTGTGGTCACGCTTTGAGCTCAAACAAAAAAAAAATTGGCCATAAATCTCCAATCACAGTCACAACTGTGCATTATATTTAATTTTTAATATCCTACCCCCCTCCAAAATACATTGGCACTTATTTAACTATTGACTTTGAGTTTTTGACTATGGCGGTGAGATACATAGGAAACGTGAACAAAGACAAGAAAAAAAACATGACACAAGAGAAGAGTCGAGAGAGAAAACTACTTTTTTACAAGAATTATTCCATTTATTGTTATATTTAACACGGATTTCTTTTTTTATTTTCAGTCTCTTTACAATAGAATTAGAAATCATTTTTTTTATTATTCATTCACAATTATGATTGTGTCAATTTGTAGATCTAATTTAATTAACAGAATATTAATTAATTAATTAATTTCATCATCCCTCGTCGAATTATTATAGAGGATATAACAGAATATTGATTCTAAGAATAAATAAATGGGAATTGGATCAATAAAAAAGGAAGAATTTCTCTTAGAATTTTAAAGAATGGAGTAGAGCAAGAGAGAGATGTAAAATAAGGACATGGACTGATTGTCAAAATTATAAAATTGGTGAATTGATAACAAACAACAACATGGAGGTGTCCCTGTTGATTCTTTGAATTATTTGCAATTCACCTCCCTAATAATAGCCGAATGTATTTTCATTTGGTGATGACTCCAAAAAAATATTGAGATAATGTTAAACTACATTTGTAATAATCTGTACACTTGTCAATTTTTCCTCTCTCTCTCTCTCTCTCTACACGACAAAACAAGACAATGACTAGATACTTTACCAGAAAAATATTTTACATCATTTTTTTATATTAAAAAAGTTCGTTCAACTCTTCATCTTGTACAGGTGAATAAAACGCACACGTTGTGATGGATTGTTATTCTATTTAATACAATTTTTTTTATATCATGATTCTAATATAGTCATTCCTATTATTATCCCCTCTTATCAATCACACGGAAATCATCTTTAATTTAACTACACAACCATTACCATCCCTACCACAACATTCCCATTTCATTTCCTTGAATTTTTTCAAATGGAATAAATTATTTAATAATTTTATGTTCCATTAGTTTTTAATTACATTTTTACCACATGTCATGTTAAATTTTACTTGGAATGGCATTGACATCAACCATTAAAATAATTTGACTATTTTTTTTATTATTCTTTTAATGTACATTTGTTTCAACATTTTATATCTGACGACAGGTCATGTTCATCTTGTACTACATCCAGCTATGTGACTGTACAAAAATATTTTTCCGGGAGTAAAGTACTAAAAAGTGAACGTGTCAACAACTTGAAAAAAGTAACAATGACTTTGGACAAAATAATAATTTTTTTTTGTTAAATTAAAATCTCTACAGTAATTTTAATCGAGAGCATCCTTACAGCTACTACTACATTTCTAGCATTGTCGGGCTACTTAAAAAACTGAAAGTGTAGCACCCTCACCTTCCAATAAAAAAACAAAAGAGTACAAAGTCCCTTGGAAAAAGAAGATGAGTCTAAAATATTTTTTTTGCTCATTCTTTTTTGTCTATCAGACTCAAGATTGAGAGAAGTCATGGAGTGGTCCAAGTTGAAGATGAAGAGGAAGAAAAATTTAGACGGAGTGATAAGGAACGGAGAGGAGAAAAAAATAACACACGACTTAGTTAATATGATAATTTCCATTCTGAGACTTGTTGCCCACAGTGGTAAAATATTTCCCGGGGCTTTCATGCACCCAATTCATGTCCCTCTCTCAAAAATAATTTAACGAAGACTGCACGCCCAATTAAAGAACTAAAATATTGGCCCATATTGATGAGAGGAGAGAATTTTTTGGTTGCTGAGATAAACAAGTCACCATGTCGATGCAATGAGTCTTAAATTATTATTTCGAGTGGTTTAATATTATAGAGAACAAATTTCCACACTGGAATTTACAACTTCTTTTTCTCAGATTCCAGAGAATGACGAATTTATTAGATTCTACATGAAAAAAAACCAGTAAATATATATATATATGGCATCACTAATGATAGGAATTAAATGGAGAGTCTGCATAGAAGTGGAGGGGAGAATAATACATAATATTATTTAATTTAATGGGTTATCAAAGACAATTACAAGAAATAAGCACACCTTGTTAATAAATACAGATACATACTGTATTCTCTACTTAGCACTGCCTATAAAAGGATTTCGAGTCTTTTTCTCATCTCATCATTTATTGTTATCGTGACGCTCATCTTTTTTTTACTCAAAATCTTTCATCATCACTTCCTCCAACTCTCTCAAATTAACTTTGACTTAAAGAACTGGACAAATTTTTTTTCTATTATTTATGCTCCTACACGCCAAATATTGTAAACTCCCTCCATTACTAAAATAGTAGAACGGGTCATTTAAATTCCGTTTTAATTATGAATTGAACAACATAATTATTCTGTTTATGCCAAAAATAATTCTAACATTATCCCAAATATAAAAAAGGAAATTGCCCACATAATTTAAAATGAAAATATAATTTGTTCAGTGGGGACTTTTATGTTGAGGGGGGAGAGGGGAAAAGAACCCCAAGAGGGAGAAGATGTCGACGTCTCTCCATTTGAGATGGGATACGTTTGATAAGAGGACGATTAAGGAACGATTCATCATTCTTTGTATCATCGTACATCCTTCTCTTCCTATGAAGCCTCCGTGTAGACTAAACCACGAGAAAAAAAATCATCTTGAGACTCTCTCTCTCTCTGTGTGTGGGATGTCCATTCTTTGAGTTGGACAGAAAAATCTTTTTCTTTTTCTCACACACACTTACTCACCCTCACACGTCTCACCAGTAAAAAAAGGTCCAGCCAAAAAAAATAATATGCAAATGTCCACGACATGTTCAATCTAAACAAGTAAGAAGCAAAAGACAGAGAGGAGCGACAGGAGTAAAAGCGCAAAAAATATAAGATTGGGTTGTCTTCTTACCTTTAGAAGTTTGTCTTTGGAGAACCAAACATCTTCCTCTTCGATGGGCGCATCGGGAAGGTTGAGGTCGTCCCGTGAACGAGACAGAATACGACGGCGGGAGACCATTGTTGTTGAGCCCTGCACTGGCGGCTTTTTCTCGTTCCTACAATAAAATAAACAAAAACGGAAATCCTTTTAGTCATTCATTTTCATTACTAGCCAAGTCAAATCAAAGATGAGGGGGGAGGGGAGGAAGATGAATAAAATGGGTACATGAAATTTTTTTTTTGATATGATCAAATAAAAAAAACCAGCTCCATGACTTTGAGATGCCCATAAGGAAAGATGGAATAGATAATGAAATGGGTTTTTGTCTTTGTTCTTCTGGAGGAATCAATCCATCCATCATCCTTCAACAAATTCTCTTTTATCATGTCAGGAGACTCTCCAAACAAAAGTATTCTCTACATCTTCATCCATTTTACAACACTCTCTCTCTCTCTGGAGATATTTAAGTAGGCAAAATGATGAGGGAAAATATTGTCATTTTTCTGTCATCCTCAAGTCAAAGGTTAGTACATTATGTAGGCAAATTATAATTCTAAATCATTTAAACAAAAAATGTAAACAATGAGGTAACTGACATGAAGAAGCAGAGGAGCTTCTCCACTATAAAAAAGATGATGCCTCATAAAATTAATACACAAAAATTCTTTTTTTTCGACAAGTCATCATGATGAGTCAACTATTAATTTTTTCAGGTTTCTTTGTAGAATTCTTTTTTGAATTGAAAAAAGTGAATTAATAAATCAAAAAAATAAATTGATTGGTGTAGTCAATTAATGAGAAAATAGATTTATAAAAGTGAGAATGCGTAGGAGTTAAAAACGTAAAGGTTACTCCTCACTCCCTTTCCCTTTCGAGTGAAGTTGAGGGTACAGGTTCTTTTGTGTTATGTTTATGTACCACTACCAGCCACATAGAAATTGAATGGCCTCAATCCCAATCACTAATGTAGAATCAAATATTATATAATAAACATTGTACATATTATTAAACATGATGAAGGATGAATAGTTAAATATCTTCAAACTTTTTTTTTAGTTGGAGGAGGACCCTCCAATCTTTCAAGGAAGAAGAAGAACAAGAATTTCAACAGACGCCAACGGCACCCGGCAGTGCCTTTTTACCTTCTACCTCACTTGATGTTAAATTGTAATGTGATATCAAAATGATTGATTCACTCTGATAAACTGACAATCAAACTCTATTCATCCCCCCCCCCCAATCCCTGGCTTTTCATATTTATTTCCAATGCAATTGAATATTTTTAAAAAAATAATTTAATTTTTTCTACAAGGCCAGGCCTCAGAATAATTTTATTTATTAATTTGTACAAATCAAAAGAAAAATTTCCATTTCTTTTGATAATTTCCCTTGTAAAGGATAATCCTTTTAAAGTTATTGCAAAATTGAAAAAAAAAATATTATAATTAATAAAATTTAAAGTCTTCACATATGATTGAGACATGACTCATTCATGCATGGAGATTAACAAGAATTTACAAATCAAAGAGAGAGAGAGAGAGAAAAAAAGTTCAATTATCACAAGAGAGAAAGAAAATGTGTAAATTTTTTTTGGTATTGTTAAATGGGGATCCTCACACATTTGAGAATTAACCCTCACGTCGTTCTGGTCAATTGGATTAGAGATGGAAAAAAGAATCGAAAAAGGTGGATAAAGATAAAGTCTCAATTTATTTTTATGTTGAATTCTCCTTGAATTGTCTACGCAATAAAAGAAGAGGATTTCGCATTTCGCACAACAAAGAACTTTTTTTTTAGATGCGTCAACAAATTCCCATTGACTACTGCGTACACATCTGTCTGTATCCAAATAAATTTTTATTACCAATTTCTTTATTATCAGGGGACAGAGAGAGAGAGAGACCTTACAAAATAAAGATTTAAGATTAAAAATGGAATTGTGAATGAGACAGAAAATTTTTAACTACAATTAAGTGTCCATGTCCCACTACCAGTAATAAATTTATATAAGATGATTACAAATAATAAAAAAAACGTACTCTCCTCCGTCATAAATTTGCAACAGTTTTGGCATTGCCAATTTTATACCCTTAATCTCTGCCCAGAGAGAGAGAGAGAGAGAGAGAGAGAGAGAATATTATTATGTAGAAACGCCTCTGTTTTTTTTGGTGTTGGTTGAAATGAACGAGAGCTACCAGAATTTTATTTAGTGCACATTAAAAAAAGGAATATTATGACAATTTAAAGTAATCAACATTTTTATATGGATCAACTAGAACTTACACACATGGAGCACTACTCCTTAAACAAAACGGAGCAATTAAATTTAAATTCAATAGCCTAGATGTGGCAAAATAAAAAAAAGGAATGATGTCTATCTCAATTATAAGAGACTGTGAACTTAATTTTCAATGCCAGTTAAAGTGTTTTTTTTTTGAAGGAAAGTTTAATAAAAATTCATAGACTACTGCATATTGTTACACATTAGCACAGGTGCGTAACCAAATGTTTACTAAAAAATCAGTCAAGAAACCCCTCCCCCCCATACGAACAACAGCGCGAACACAATCAAGGAAAGTAAAAGAGAGAAGGAAGAAGAAGCCAGAAGCCCTACTTTTTTATAAAACACAATTTTAAGTGGTTTTTAACATTCTTGTGCTAAATGCTAAATATACAACGTAGCTGTAGTTGAAATATAGCGGATGAGATAAAAAAAATTGTAACGTTTTTTTTTGCGGACAAGGATGATGATGAATTGTGCATGGATGCACTTTATGCATTTCTCTATTATTAAAATCCTAGACCACATCTTCCAAGTTCCTTGTCTTAAATTATGAAAAGCCAAAGTGAATTCTTGTACAAAATGTGGTCTTACAATTTTATACAGTTCGTGACTTAAAATTTTTTCACAAACCCAAGTTCATCTTAGTCAGTTTCCCCGAAATCAAAGTCAACAATTATGACCAATCTTCACATCTTTTGGCATGGTGGCCAGTGGCAAAGAGTAAAGATTGTTGAGTTGAGAATTGGAACAAAATATCCAGGTGAACAATGTACATGGATTGTGAGACGGAGGATATTATTGACTATATCGGTATAAAGATGCATGAGATGATTGCCAAACGTCTCATTAATTTCACATGGCAAAAGAATTGTACATTGTTGTATGTAAATTCATCAAGGATTTTTCTCTGTGTTAATAATGGAGGAGAGAGAGAATAATACAGATTGTACGCCTCGTTCTACTGTTCTTATCCATGACGAATAGGAATTAAAGGTATATGGAAATGTAATCATAATCAAGACACGACAAGGGCTGTACTCTACAAATTCTACTCTACAGATATCTTTCTTTCATCTCCCCATGTACAGCTTCACTCTCACAAACATTATCCAACATCTACACTATAACAGACAGTCAACACCCAAAAAACTAAAGCTATGACCTTTGACTTGAGCCAAGGAGGGCCAGTGGTGGAGTCTCTCCATATAACTCCATTATAGTTTTACTACACATATAGTCTCCCATTGGGAATTGGGGAAGTTGCAACTTTACCAAACGGAAAACGGAAATGCCCCTGATGAGTCCTCAAATTTTTTAAATATCATGTTAAAAAGTTAACTTCATTTCAATCAAAATATTGAAGAAAAAACAACAGGTTGTATAATCAATTGCATTGATAAATATTATAGCAAAAAAAAGATAATTGTACAATAATTATTATACATTTTTTCCCAACTTCATGGTCCCCCCTTTCGCTAGGTAGAATTATTGTATTGTATGAGCTAGATATAATTACCTTGACTAGTATAGAAATTACGTAATGAAATGAAAAAGACTTGTAAAGTTTAAAGAATGTTAGTTTGATGCATAATTAGTTTAGAGTACTCGTACATACCAATAAAAACAAGGTTTCCCCAATCACTCGGGTTTATCTTAAGTCATGCTCAGATCATAAAATATTACGAGAGTCTACCTCTCAAAGATTCTTTACTCTTTCACACACACACAAAGCTACTATATTAAAACGCATAGAGATACGTTTGCGAATTACGGTTGCGGTTGTAAAATGAACAGTTGTGTTGTTATTGTTGTGCAAAAAAAGAGGGGGGGAGGAATTATCTATGCATTTGCCATTTAAACTTGACTATGCATGACACCCTCATACAAAACAAGATTATTATGGTATGTGGATGTGGTTTCTAGTGAATTTAATGGAAAGTTTTTGTTTTTGTTGTCAAGTTCTCATGTCACTGCACACACACAGTGCATTCGCTCTACATTCATTATATGAATGTACATATGGATCAAGCTTCAAACTTGAGATCAAAAAAGTTGATCACAAGAATGACTTTTCCATTTAAAATATTTTTCAACTAAATTGAAACTCTTTAATCTCTCGTGCTTCATCTGTCCAAACGGTAATCGTTGTACATGACTCAGACTCATGGTGCCTTGAAAAAAAGTGTATCAATCAATCGATGCAAATTTGCGATATATCAAAAAAAAGACAACGTTTTTATTACACATTGGCATCGGCATCGTAATCGTACGCCGCCACTAACGTTGCCGCTGCACCCTACACTTGACTTGGTATGGAAATTAAAGCATTTGAGAGATTTGTGAAATCAAGCGTAGGTTCTCTCTGTGTTGTGTACAAGTACGAAAAAAAATACTATCCCATGTCCCATGATCTCATGTGTGTTGCGAATTTTATATTGGATAAAATACTAGAGAGATACCTTTACTCTCTTATTCATTTGAGAATGCCTTAAATGAAGTTTTCAACTTGTCTTTTTTAATTGTTGTTCCCTTGTTTGCACATTTTTCGCCTTGTATCATGTACACTACAGATAGTACATACATGAGAGTGTGTGTGTGTCTGTAACAATCTTTAAAAGTGTGTGACGAATGTATTCTAATAGCCATTGTAAATCTAGTTGGACTACAGATTGTCTCTTTCAAATGAAAATTTTGTTGTACTTTTTTAAATGTTCTACCTCTACCTATACGAGAGAGTACTGTATTTAATATTGACTCTAAAGTTTGTAGTTAAAAAAAATTGAATTGCTAATTTTCACCAACGATTAATTACACGCTCATCACGGGAAAAGAATGGAAAAGAATATTACATGACGATCTCAAAGAGACTCAGAGAGAGAGATCTTAAAACCAGAGACAATCAATCAGGTGTACTGATCACTGATACAAGTGTCGAGCGTCGTCTCTCAAATATAGAAAATGAGTCACAGTGCAAAAATTTATCAGAAATCACGCATGTAAAGGCTACAAAATAACATACACAAGTACATGTGTGTGTTCATTACACCATTAGCTTCACTGTCTATCTTGGCCTCATTTTTTTATTCCGTTTAATTCTCTCTCTCATAATTTTTCTATTAATTCTACTCAATGAATCTTGTTACACTTTATTCCTATTTAACCATATAACTTTTTTTAGCACTTGCAAAAAACTATTTTGCAAAAATTAAACTTTAATCAATAGAAACTGTGGTTAGGAATAGGAACACAATTAGCTAACAAACAAATTATGGGCTGTAGGTGGACAGTTGATTGTACAAAGATTAGATACTCGTAATATGTGTGCAAAAAAAGAGTTTGGAAAATTAAATGATAAATAAATCAATGATCAAGTAAATGTAAACAAAATTATTTTAAATAAACAAAACAAATTTTTTTTCCTCTACTATTGCATATTAAATTGCCTAGTTAAATAATCAAAGAACAAGTAGCCCAATGCATAATGTATTTTCTTGTCACTGTCAGCATTCGCAAACTTTTTTTAACAAAAAAAACTGTTTTGATTAACAAAAATCCATTTCTTTTTTTTTTACTTTGCAAAAATCACAAAAGAACATTTTTGAAATGGAGCCTGTACAGTGGAGTGTCCACTCAACGCAATTGTATTTATGTAAGAGAGAAGGGGGAGGAGGTGGGGGGGAGGCTTCTGCAAATGCGAATAATGAGTGTCTCATTGATCATCTGATTATGAGGGAATGATAAGAAGAATAATTGGGAAAGGAAGGGCTGACTACATAGACAAACAGAGAGTAGTAGACACATAGTAGGAAAGTATTGCCAACTCAATTAGAAAATATTTGCCTGGGGTGACCCCTTCATCATTTCGTCTTGTTGGTTCAATTTCATGTCACTCACATTTTCACTTGCTACCATGACCAATACAGCCTCAGCCAAGAAGAAAAAATAAAATAAATGGACAACGTAAACAAATTGTCTGAGTGACCATGTTGTATAAATGTTAAAGTTAGAAGAGTACACAAAAATACAATTCTTCTTCCTCTCTCAATTTTTACAGCAAGTCTGTCAATGGCAAAATAAAAACCTGATAAATATATTATGAGATGCAAAATTAAATATTATAGAGAAGACAGTCATGGTAAGAGTAAAACGTTGTTGTCTTGTCAATTTTTTTGATTTTTATCTCTTCAAAAATCCATTGACAAGTTTGTATTCATGTAAATAATACTTCTCTTGATTATATTTCCATTTTGTCCAATCTATTCTAACCAAGGAAATAAAGAAAGAGTCAAAAATAATATTTTTAGTCAAGTCAAGTTAAGGTGAAGGAGTCTCTCAATTTTTGGTTCCTGTTGTCCAAAAATGAGATTTTTGGTAGGTACATTTCAGGGCATGGAGGAGACTGAAGAGGGGGGACATGTTTGGTCAAAATTTTAAATTTAGATGACCTCAAACAGAAAACAAGAAGGCGACAATAATAAACAAGAATTGAAGGTAACAATAATAAGAAAGTATAACAAAAATTCTATTTTTCTCCGAAGGATAATCTTCTCCAGCTTCCACCTTCTAAACCACTGTCCTCCAAACCTGGAGAGACGAAGGTCTCTTTCTCACTTTTAAAATCCTTTAAATTCCTCCTTTTCCACTCACAGAGACTTGAATAATATTAAAACCATGTAACTAACAATAACCAAAATTTGTATTATTTTATTTTCTACATAAAAATCCTTTACAACTACTTTTTTCCAAAAGCTATGCAAAAAGGCCTCTCTCTCTCTCCATCATTTAACAATGATGAAAAAAAAAAAAAGAAACTGAAAGTTTAAAGTGGAATGGAGTTAAAAACACCCCCTTTACATTATCCCAATAATTTATTACACATAAATAATTTGATAATGAATGAAAGAAAAAAAACTTGCAACTTCCTCCAAGTCAACTTCAACTCCAACTCCACAATTTTTTTTCACATCGAGAGATCTTCTTCCTCTCCGCCTCTTTAGCACCCAAAAAAATCTTGTCTTTTTACATTGTACACATAAATCCAATAAATTGAGGAGATGATTTTTACTCAGAGGAGGAAGAGATAGAATGGTCTTATAAATTAAATAAAGTGTGGACGATTACATAGTAATACAAAAACCACAGACTGGCGGTTGGCTAGTAGACACACATGGTAGGATAAAAATATTAATGAAAGAAATGAGAGGAACCAGCTCAACACATGAGTGTGTACATATGTACAACCTAAAAATATTAAGAATGAGAGCTATGTAGGCCGCCTAGGTGAATAATAGCTCCTTAATGGGCTCCCATATAGAAAGGGAGATAGACATACACATGAGAGTACACACACACACATGTCTACACAACTGTACTCATTGAATATAATGTAAAAGTTTTTGTTGAGCTCCTACACTCTCGTCTCTCTCTCTCTCTCTATCCCATAATTCCACTCGGGCCTAATTTATTACAGAGAGTAAGAGTTTTAGAATGGGTACATACCGTACATTTTTCATGTACCTCAAGGAACCAACTTTTAGCTTACCTTAAAATGTGAGAGAACCCTTTCAATTCTTTTTCTACCTCAGAGTCCACCTCCATTACAAATATTTAGCTGAGAGTGCCTTTGACTCTCCTGGATTGAGGGAATGTGTGTCAGGAAATTAAAATCATAGAACTTATTCCCCCTTTATCAAATGGCCGCTATTATTTATGTCCTACTCTAAATGCCCTAATGATACTGACACCCAAACACCCGACGACCTCCTCTCCCTCTCTTTTTATACTCCAGCCTTCATGTGAAATATTAAACCAAGATGTAATCATAAAGATTTCTTCTCAAGAGAATTTTTTTTATGTTCCGACAAGGAATGAATGACGAGGCACAAGATGAAAATAATATTTGTATGTATTATTAGAGTCACAGGTAATCATTATGAAAATTACACCTGGGTTTCACTTTTTCTGACCAAAGCCAAATCTTGTACCCCCTCCATCCATTTAAACATTAATAAAAGGTGAGCTTTGGGCTCTACCCCATTAGATTAGGCTATGACACACTTGTCATTATTCATCATCTCCGATTTCGGGATCCCCATTTTTCAAAAAATGGTTTTTTTTCTTCCTTCTCTAACCATCAATTTATCTCAATTTAATCTTTTATGATCCTTTTAAACTTAAACTTAAATCCACACATTTTTTTTAACAAGGAGAAAAAAAGTTAAGTTTGTCTAGTTTAAAGTTTTGTTCTATTTAATACCCTCCCAAATTAACATTAAATTGTATAGCCAGCCAAAATATTTTTTTTTCCTGTTAAATTGTGTACATTTTGATAATTTCAATTGACCATACAAAGAACCAAAGTCTTTTTTAGGCTTTAGTCCGTATCTGTACATTTATTATGGAGTGAGGTGGACTAATTAAAATATTAACATGATGAAACTATTAAATTAAATTAATCAATCAATATTTACACTCAATCTCAATTGTTACAAGTCAATTTAATTTTTTCTTCCTCTTTTTCCATTACAAGACCATGAAGAAAGATCATTAGTAATGGAATTACGAGTATTGATAATAAAAAAAAACATGATCACAATTAAAAGAATTTGGTACTAATCAAGAATACAAGAGGGGCATTGGGGATTAAAACATTTTAATACTAAAAAGGTAATGTTCATCATGAGATGAAGAAGAAGAAGGAAGAAGAATTTGGGACACTCCTAAATATCCAACTAATTCTTATTTTTAATTCATCCAACAACAAAATAAAATAAAAAAATGAACACCCACTTTTTTATAATGAAGATTATTATTTGCAATACTAAACTTTATCAAGTCATCAAGATGGAGAAGGAGAAATTTTAATTTTACATCTCAACTTAAATAATTGTAACATTATCTCTCTCTCTCTCTCTACATAAAAGGGGATCAACATGACATGAACGGGCTCCACAAAAAAATTAGTGGGAGTTTAAAATCTTGATTATATTTAGACCAATGATATGCACAATTTAGACATCTCTCTCTACAAAAGAAAATGAATAGAGAATTTAAGCAAAAAGAATGACATGACAGAAGATTAGCATATTGCAATTATTAGATGGATCAAAAACATTTTAAAGAAAAGAAGCTTCTCTTGAATTATAGGATTCAAAACACTAAAATGATTTACAATAGTCAAGAGATACAGAAAATAAGCGTGTATAGTGGAAGAGGAGGGGGGGATATTAGTACAGAAAGTGTAGAGAGGAATTAGTTGTGACAGATAAATCTCAATTAAATAAGGAGGAACGGATGGGAGTCACGGAGCGTGTAGGAGTTTTTTTAACAAAATAAAATGGCCCATGTTAAAAAAGAAGAGAGAGAGAGAGACATGATTTGTCCGACTAAATGACTATATCAATCTTGATGAACGGCCCCTTAACCAGCATATCCAGAAAATATACAGAGTTTTAAATGACTGTGAAATTGTTTCAAATTCCAATTCATCATGTACAATCACGTCCCTCTCGTCCAAATATCAGCCCCAATATTTTACCTGTACAACCACTACAAATAGCTATAGGCTATATGACCAATTCTTTTTTTTAAGAAAATAATATATAACTGTGCATATCACTACAGTACACTCACAAGATACAGTTGTGCTAGGCAAAAACTATTTTGTTATGACGCCCATGATTTAAATTGAGTCTCTCTCTCTCTTGTGTACAGTCAAAAAAAATATTGTCATGGGCCAAATCCAGACTAGATCAAGACCAGGACCACACCCGTCTTATAACATTTTTCATTATAACATCACATCCCAAGCAGTCCACATATGTGTGTGTCTTTATTTATTTACTCTTTTGAAAAGGAACTTTATAATCCCTCAACAACAACAATCTCTAGTTAAATGGTCAATGATAATGCTCAATTATAAAAATAGTCCTGGGAGACATTAGCCCTGTCAATTGTCAATCTCCAACACCCAAAAAATGAGAGAGGTTTTTTAAATGTGGAACTATACATGTCAATAAATTGCTCCTATTTGTTATTTTTCATCCCCCCTCCTCTCTCTCTCTCTTGCTCTCCCTCCCTCCCAACATTTAAGGAATGCTCAACGAATTTTGCAGAGAATTATTTGTTTTGATTGAGGGTTAAAAATTCACCCAATGGTCAACAATAGAGGGATAATGTATGTAAATACAATGAATATTTATTTTCATTATTGAGCTTAACACTATTATTATTTCATTATTACGATTGCTTCAATTTTTTCAAAGACACCTTCCCAAAAAACCCTTTTGTCCTCCTCTTGAAATCTACAGAAGGGTACATACTACATACAGTAGAGTGTGTGTAGAAGTGGAGTAATATGGAAATGTTTTTCAAATCCAGATTCGAATATGACCAAGCCATTGGCTATACATCCCCATTAACCTCTAATCATGAATTACATGTAGTTACAACAAGAAAAGCAAAAGTTATTATTCATCATCATAATGGACAGAGAGAGAGAGAGAGACCATTCAAATAATAATTTTACTGTACAACTTTTTTTTTATATTTTTCTAAAGGGCAAAAATTCATACTGTCTAATCTCCCCACACCTGCCTCCTCTCTCTCTCTCTCTTGAGATATACAAAGACATTATATTGTTATATCCAATTTTTTATCTTATTGTTTGATTCATTACAACTTGTCTTGTACATACACGTCAGTATAGCCCTTTTCTCTCGTATATGTATCCACACACACACACAGAGTGCCATTTGGCAAATGCAGAAAGGACCTGTTGCGAAAAATATGTGCTAGTAAGGCTTATGCACATTGTACACAATCTAGAGAGAGAGAGATACATTGTTGACTACAGTTATACAAAAAAAAAGTTTTTAATGTATAAATCAATGGGAGAATATACAATTTTACCTTTTCTCTCTCTCTCTCGTTCATGAATGACAATAGTAGATCATACTCAATGTTACAGATATATCAAATTTTATATTACAAAAGGTAAAGTGTATATAACTAAAATGTACAATATCTTTCATTAAGATCAATTTTCTTGGGCTGGGACCCTCTCATATCTTTTTTTTTCTTACACGTGAACCAAAAAATGGGTCCATTTATTTATGGTTTTACGCTTGCCACTACACACTCGAGACAATTTTTTTTTGTGGTTGTCTTTTTCCCTTCTTAAAAAATAGATAGACTGTCACTACTCCACTAAGAAGCCAAAAATATTTGCAAATATTTTTATACTCAGAATAAGATTGTCATTGTGTTTTTTTGCATAGTCCATAGTCTGGAATTTATACATTTAAAATATATTTGTAGAATTAGGTAAAAGGAAAAAATGTTTTGTAATTTGTGGTAAAGAGATTGAATTGGAATTGGAGCTATTGAAAATTTAATATAATATGATATTTTTTTTTATGAAAGGCGAACAATACAAACCTTGATTTGGCTATGGGATCTAAGTAAACAAAACACTCTTAAAAAATTACTTCATTGTTCAACCCTCTCCTAAAAATATACGAGAGTGTAGAGCTTTACTACAAAAAAAACCGCTCGCTTATGCAACGTGTGTCATGTAAATAGTCAACACTCAAGTTAAAAAATCTGTATTCGGAAAACATGAGAGAGAGACTATGAAAAGAGAAAGATTCCAAAGAAAATTTAGACCGCATAGAAAATTGATGATTGTAGTTAAGTTCGTAACTTTTCTGTACATTTTTTTTCTACATCTTTTCTATATTTATAATGATACAGTAAGAATGCATTTTTAATACATTAAAAAAAATCTCTTGCGACAAGAGACTATACTCTCAACTCAACACTCACTCACTGAAAAAGAAAAACTTTATTTTTGTTCAAGGGAACCACTAAAGTTAATGACGGGGATATAACAAAATGTTATAATAATCCTTTTGAAATGATTATTTTCTTTAAAAAAAATGATAATTGTTTGGTATTGAAATATTCAAACGGATTATTATTTATTGTTATCACTTATCAGTAGTACATGGCCACACTCAACCCCCCTCACTCAAAGAGATATATTCAAGATTGAATGGTCTCTTAAAATTATCCGAGTTGAAATAAAAATTTCTCAGGAGGTTTTTTCTTTTTTTAATGCTAAATTATTTATTAAATACTACGTCATTAACTATTTAAACAAGGTTAGTGTGTATGTAGTACGTTATTTAAATTATTTCACAATATTATTATTCCCTGTTAAGTTAAGAAGAAGAAAAAAAAACCCTTCTGCGTCCGCCATCAAATGTACCGTAATATCTGTAACTAGAATAAATGTAAACTCAAATTATGCGAGACACCATTATCTTTGTGCGTGCACAACTTACTCTACACAAAAATTACACAAAAGGAAATTGATGACAAGTTTTACTTATGAAATAGTGCAGCAAAATAATTTTTATTGAAAATACTTATATTCCGTAATTTTTCCCGTCTATCTCATCCTTCCCACACTTTTGGAATGATACTCATAAAATGACGAGACAGTGAAATAGAGAATAATAATAATAAAACGGATTTTATCTGTCAAAACTAATTTTTTTTGAAGAGAAGATGAATTTGGTACAGATCACAGGGGAAGAATTGAGAGGAGGACAAACCACAATCAAATAAAACTCACACATGACTTGTTCCTTTTTTTCAGAGAGAGAGAGACATGACATGGAGGTTTTATAAAAATTCTATTCTAGTTGCCCACCTCCTTCATTGTATTTGTGAGATGACATGAGATCTTTCTTTTAGAGAATTTAGAGAAAAAAAAATAATATGCGAATTTATGATTGATATGAGAACAACACGTCAAAAAATTATTTTTTTTTGTACAAATACAGATATGGCCAACAAAAACTTGAGAATCGGTTCATTCATTAAAATGTAGAGCAGGAGCAGGAGTGAAGATTCTCTGTATAGAGGAAAAGTGTTGGAGTGTATTTTTGTTTAGTTTTATTTACACAAAGCTCTTAAAATTCCATGGTGGGGATACAGAGAGGAGGGGGGGGGGGGGGTATCTTACTATCATTTTCTATATGATTATCATTGGAATCAGAGTGAGGAATGAAAACCAAAAACCGCTGCAGTGGATAGAAAAAATGCATCAAAACAAAACACAACAGAGATGGATGAACTACAAGGTTACAAAGGCGTAAAAAATAGTAAAGGGTTGGTGAAGATGAGTATAAAAAAGAAGATCTCAAGCTGCCAATAAATCGGGTCCGCTCTCAATTCTCATCTCTCTCTCTTTTATTCTTTGTGAGGATAATTTCAAACTCAACAAATTCACATCACTCTCCTTCTCCTTGTTACAAATTTTACAAAACAACTAATCTTGCACCTTTCAATCAACACTAATTATCCTCTAGGCAGTTGATGGGCCAAGAGCACACACACAAAAAATGGATAAAACATTTAAAACAAAAAACCACATGGACTCTTGACCACAACTCACAAGTCTCTGTTGAATTCCTGAGGCATAAAAGTTTCTGTGAATTCTTTGAACAATAAAAATCCATATTAAAATTGTCATTGTCCAACTTATATTTTTCTATGAACTATTTTTAATTTTCTATTTAATTACTTTTTTTTAATTTATTTTAGTTTTGCCTACAGACTTTTTTTGGGACTTTAAATTGAGATTCTACTGATTAAATAATAAAGTAGAATAATTTTACTAGTGTAAATTTCCCAATTATGATGAAACAAAGTTGAAAATGTATAATTTTTTTGTTAATTGTAATATTTGTCAAGTTTATATTTGTGAGGGGAGAATATACAAGAGAGTAATTATTAATTAGTAAATAATATTAAATTTACTCTTATGAAATAAAACTCTCTCGTATTTACATTCAATGTATAAATTGTAATGTTGCCCAGTGTGTGTATCCTTAATAAACTCATTGAACAATGAAATAATTATTTTGCTTCAATTATTCTCGTAGGAGGAGGAGGAGAGTTGATCCAATATGAAAAAAATAAATTTCAAAATAAAATGTAAACACTCTTCCACACTACAGTGGAAGGAGAAGGGGAGGTTAGAATAAATTTTTGAATAGAGTTTGTCTCAAATATATAATTTGTCTCTCTCTCTCTACACAAAAAAAAGTTGTAAAGTCGGCTAATTGTATAATAACACAATTGTCAGAGTAGCACAGTCACAGTTAGCCTGTGCTAATCAATGTTACCGACTAGAGCCCCTTTATTCAGTGTACGAGTAGACAACTGAGGAAAACTGTTAATTGTACACATGAAGAAAAATATTTCCATATTCTCTTTCGAGCACGTGAATGAGATTACAATTTTGAATTTGAACCTACATAAATAAATTATACATATTTTACTCCAATCTCCTTTAAACAAAAATGTACCAAATATTTTTAGAGTCATTAACAAAAAAAAATTATTAATAAAGTTTAAAGTGAAACCAAGTTAAAGTCATGGGACCAGAAACCAGAGTAAATAAAAAAGTTTCCGTTCATCTTGATATCAAAAGAAATAGTAAAAATTAAAAGAATTTTTAGGTACAAAACAATAAAAGCGAGAGAGAGAGAGATATGGACTCGTATGGGGGCATATCAAGTGAGACGGAGATTCATTAAATAGTTTTTTTTGTGGTGAAGAGAACTAATCTTGGACATGACAATTATTTTGCATTAAAAATATTATTAAACCAAACTAATGTTACTTTGGTCAGTGTGTGGTGAGTTATAAAGGGATTAAATATAGTTAAAAAAGACTGTGAGTAGTATTTTTTTCCAAGTGGAATATGAGGTCATTTTTGTGGAGACGAGTTACACAAAATCATAAACTTTTCCTGCCCTACTTTACTCATGTCAAGTACATACAAAGAAAAAAAGATGAGAATAGCCACAATCCTATTTATGTTTGTTCATTACACACACTAACTTTTTCTTCATAATCAAAGACTTGTAATTAACACGTAATGTTCTGTACAATAAAAACTTTGCTTTGTCAGGTGCGTCTTTTGTTTGGAGTTATTTCAAGTTTCAACAAGTTTGTAGTAGAGAAAATTGTAAGGGAGGTGATGATGAAAATTAATAAATTACAGGTAGCAAAAAGGAGTGATGGATGATAATAGACAAGAATTTCTACCTGAGAATTTATTTGATGGGAGAAATCCGAATTTATTCTACTCAATGTAGAGAAGGTTGACTACAACCGATGGGAGCACTTTTTGTTGAGAAGAACATTAAAAATAAATCCAAATTGTAATTGTGAACAATTTCTTGTCGTCGTCTTAATTGTCGGTTTTTTAATAGAGTCGTAAATGGAAAACTTTTTTTTATAGAGAAATCCTCTTACACACAGTTATAGCTCAAAAACCAACACCAAAAAAACTTCACCTCAAATTGGCTCCCGTGTAAACAACTTAATAAACGAAACTATTTTTTTTAAAGAATTTTGACACTTTTTTGTCACTACTCCAAATTGATTCCAAAAAGAGATTTAAAATTATTATTAAAAATTTTCTCCTCAAATTCACTAACTGTTTCCAGAGAAAGAAGAATCAAAGTATTTTATACAAAATATTGAAGACGAGAGAATCCTCCAAATTTTTTGAGTGGAGACAAGTAAACACAGTTATTATAATTATGAATTTTTTTAAAATATGTAATTCAGAAAGAAACCAGTTATGCCTCGTAAAAACAAAAAAAATTTCACTTTGAACACGTTGCAAAAATTCGTAAATATTTTCCAATCCAATTTAAATTCTTCCTTTGAATAATGATTCACTTTTTTTCACAAAGATCCAAAAAAGAAGAGAAGAGGAAAGGGTTCACAAAAATGAAGATTTGGCAAAAAATAAGAAGAAGAAGAGAATAATAATTTGCAATAAAAATGCGTATTTCCCTTTCTGTGGTCTGGTTTTATTTTGTAGATTGGACAGAAGAAGAGGAACGTCCCGTTGTAACGTTTGTAAACACAGGAGCACACGTGCTAAGAGGTAGAGCAGTGTGGCGTGAGCTACAGCCAAGCATAGACTGGCTGGGGTACCTGAAGCTTGAACAAAATCTGAAGGGAATGAAAAGGGAAAACCTTAAGAGAATAACATTGTCCAATACATTCAACACAGGAGAGAATCCCATGTGTACAAAACACAGTCCCCCCCATTCCACATCAAGTTAACAACCCTCATCTCATCACAGTCAAAAGTTCTTAAGACTTTCACACAAAATTCTGGTTCGACTCGAATCAAAACAACTGCAACCATCTACCTGCTGATCTCCCCACCCTCAACAAAACAAAAATTCTCTTTTTATTTTATAAATGTCCACCATATCCATATCATTTTTATTCCCTCTCTTTGGACTCCATCCAATTCCGGATCCCATTTTTTGTCATTAGTTAAAATGTCATCATCTTGTTCACACACTCTATCTCTAGCAAAATTTCTCCCTCCTTTTGTTTAATTTCTATCCCTTTTATTTCTCTGTGTGGAAATAATTATTTGGTTACATTGAAATTCAATTATAGTTAAAATACAATTTACAATTTACCATGATTGTATTTCCTCTCTTGTCTCTTCCTCTCAGTTCTCAGCTCTCCAATTTCGTTTGGCAATACACTTGTGGATAATATTACAAAGATTAGTATAGGACGTGACACATGGATAGTCATTATGTATTGCAAGTATGCGTACAATTTATATACTCCCTCTATTTAAATTTAACTGATGGTCTAGCCAACAGGCTTGACCATAATTAAATATGACAGGGAATACCTCTAACAACTTTGTACGAGAATAATGTCAAACTATTGAGGAATATATCTAACCTTTTCACCCCTAAAATATTCCACATAACACATAACACAAAATATTGGATCACATGTCATGTCATGTGTAACATTTTAATTAATGTTTGATGCCATACATTTTTTTTAATCTCCATTTATGAAATAATATTTTAAATATTATTCAAGTTTAAACTGTAATCTCTCTTTCTTGTTTATTTGTTTGAGGAAATGTAAATAATTGTGTGATGATTAAAGGAAATGGCTTCCTTTTTTGGGTTTCCTCTTCCCAAATAAATTTTGAGAAAATAAATATTTTATTTAATGTTAAATTGAGGTTGGTCAGTCAGAAGTAGAAATCAGGTTAAAATTGACAGGTGTGTGTGTATGTAGAGTGTCTCATAAATGTGAATAGATTTTAAAAATGAATTCATTTCTTCTCTTCATTGTTAAACTAATCAAACAGACAAAAATTTACAAGACAAGGAACAAGAGGAGGCGGAGGAGGGGGGAGACTAGAAAACTTTTTTTGGTGAATGTTTCGAAGAGGGGACTATCCTACTGCTAATTATCATACAAACTAATTAATGTTTTAAGGAATAAGAGTCGAGGTTAGGAGAGTGGACAGCTCAGTGTACAAAAGGCAAATCCAATCAACTGTCCATATGCACATTGTCATGTAGATTCCCAATGTAAATAAATTCTCTCTCTCTCTCTCTCTCTTATAGGAAGTTTTACATTCAAACACAATTCTTGGCACTATTATTATTGACAAGAGAGACAAAGACAAAATAAAAAGAAATAGCAGCAGGTGAATTTTCCACCTGTTGATTAGTTTCTTGTTTATTTTCACTCTCTTGTTTTTTAAAAATAAAAACTATTTTTTGATTGTCTTTATAGACTTTGGATTCCCGTATTATTAGTTTCTTATTATCAACAACTTGTTTCCATTTTCAGAATGGAATGGTCAATGGGACGCCATTTGTAAAAAAAATTCAATTAATCAATACTTATCTGTATTCTGTACTCTCTCAACAAAAACAAAATAAATGTAGTTAACAAGTCACAGTTGGAAATTAGAATTTCAAAAAAATATTGATTAACAAGTGAAAGCAGAGAGCTCTCATTTTGCAATTTATGCAAAATGGAAATTGGCTTTAATAATTTTTTTAAGTCTCTGTTTCTCTCTATGTAGTGCAAAAAGAAAAATATATTTAAATTTATTGCTCTACATTATTCAACATGTATGTACATAACATGTATTTATAATGAAATTTACTACTTAGAAATAAATAAAAAATGTATTGGAAATGCATAATCTCACCTGAATAGAGAGCACACTTTTTTATAAAATCCCATTGATTGTGTATTTCCTTTAAAAAAAATATTTGTCACACAATTGTCTATTGTCGAAACATAATTTAATTGAGATTTCAAATTGAAGAAATATTCAAGAAATGAATCACACCAATATTAAAATTAATTTGCCTATTTTTTTGTACACAAAAGGCTACGCGAATAAAAGTCCCCCGTGATGTCGAGTCCACTGTTTAAAAATAACAACAAGTTTTTTTCTTTTTTGCGAAATACTTTTTCCGCACAGACACACAAGCACAAAAAAAAGAGGAATAAATTTTTTGTATAATAAATTTGAGGTCTCTTTGTAGGCTAATAACACACACACACACAGAGAAAAAAAATTATTTGAAAAATAATGACAGACAAAAGCGAAAAGTTCTTTTTTATTCTTTTTACCGGCTTCTTAAAGAGTGAGAGACAAGTGCCAATGGAAAATAAAATTTGGTTAATGGTGATTTCTTCCTCGTGACGTTCTTCAACAAGTTACAAAATCCGTTGAGTGTACAACAGAACATACAATATATTACATGATAATACAACAATTCCAAGTAAAAAAAAGATGAACGACTAACATTGTAACACTTTTAAACGGTGTCTAATATATCCCCCTCTCCCCTATATCTGTACATATTTAACAGATGAAAAATACATGTGTAAAAGGTAATACGTGAGTGAGACAAAAATTTGCATCTCATTTCCATTTTTTTGCATTCACAATCATCCATGAGTAAAAGCCACAAAAACAAACAAGACACAAATCACCAAAAGGGAATTTTTTCCACAAAAAAAAGAACAATAAATGTTATGTGTCTATTCCTACTATGTAATATTTTTGTTTACTTTTTTTTTGATGAAACAAAAGAGAAAAAATCAATCAATCATTAAATGACTACAAGAGATAAGCATAAAGTGATGAACAATGTTTTTTTTAATTCATAAAAATAATTTTGGGCTAAATTCTTTCCTCTATTGACTCATATAAATTATTTTAATCTCGTCATTCCGTCATTCTCTTTTTTTAGGTGGGCTAAATTTATGGGCAGTGATGAGGATACAGTTTTTTTAATATAATTCATCATTTTGTGCAACATGAGAAATTTAGCATTTGATAACGGTTGACTTTGTAAAAAAAGGAATCTTTTTTAGTTTGGACTCATCGAAACGTTGAGTTCAAGGTGGAAATTCATGTAAAGTACGAGTACAATAATAATATTTAAATGTAAATTCAAACTAAACGACCTAATTTAATTTATTTTCACTGGTGACGTAAAAGAGTCATAACATTGCACCATTTAACCATTTGGCTAACTGTGGATTAGTCATAAACAGGATTTTTTTTGCATTTTCAACTCAGCATTATCTGTATACATACCTGAATATTATTATGCAGATTAACTGTAATCTCACTCTCTCAAGACTCATAAAAATTCTTTACATCCAGGATTCTTTTAGGTAGGAGTACCTCTAACGAATTCAATTAATTGTTGACTAATCGTCTAAACTCACCAAAAAAAATCATAATTTTTGTCAACATTAATTATTTTATTTCCCAGAGACTCATCCTCTCAAATAATGTCAAGGACAAGTTTTAGAGATAATTCCTCCACTAAATCAAATGACGAGATGGTCAAAAAGGACCTAAATACCAATCTATCTTAGTCAAAAAACGTTTTTTTTGCATATTTCATTTATTGAAGTGTACAACTATTTTATCAATTAAATTAAATAAATTCAAAGAATCCTTAAAACAGAAAGTACCTGGTACTTTCAGATGAGTATGGAATTTACCTGAATACAAAATAAATGTTTTAAAAATAATAATCCCTTTCTAATGACTCATAATTTATGACAAATAATATGTAATTAATTCAAATATTTGATAATACATTGGATGACTTAACACAAAAAAAATTAAGTTTAAAAAAGGAAAAGTAAAGTAAAAAAGACAATAGTTGTTGACTGCGTGAAATAATAAATTGTTAAGTAATTATAATTGAGAAGCTAAAGAGAGTACACAGAACAACTATAAAGTAAACTAAAATGTTGTCATTTCATTGTAATAATTTATTTGTAAACTCTATACTTTAATACAAAAAAAACTCTATTTAAGTTAAAGCTGATTAAGAAAAAGAAGGGACTTCCTGTAAGGAATAATATTGAGAGGAGTTCATGGTACGAGTACGAGGAGGTTGAGCATCAGAAAAATATTTCTATAATAAATATCACATGATATCAACAACAAAACAAAAAAAAGTCTCTCAACTTTCCAGGAAGTTATAAAATACATTGTATACAACACAAGTTAATAAGTAAGTTAAAGTTAGAGAGAGAGAGAGAGAGAGAGAGAGAGAAATGTATAACAATGTTAAGAGTATTAAACTATATACCTTCAACCCCTTATTATTTATTATAAGGCTTGGGATTAAATGAAGGATAAAAAAGAATATTTGTTGAGCTTTCCAACTCTTCAAGTAAAGAATATTATGTGATAATATTATTAATATTACTACGAGAACCTTTTTTTGCATCAACGTTAGAAAACTTGGGAGTGTGTTTGTGTGTACTGGTCGTATCTGTACATGAACAAACTTTGAACTTATAAATTCAAGAGTGCAAACAAGTTAATGAGCAAATAAATTCTCAAGTTTAGAAAGTCTGGCACTAGGTCTCAAGATAAATGTTTTAAAAAACTGTATCAACTCTCATAATATCTGTAATCACACTCCACTCCACTACACGTACAGGTGTATGTACTTATCAATATGAACCTCCTCTCCAAAATAATCATGTACCAAATTCTCCATTTTGAAAGATACTTTGATTACTTTTTTATGTCTCTGATGAAAACAAGAGGAACAAGAGCAAATTATCATGTTTAATAATATTCTCTTTTTTTTGTGATATCATATTTTAAGATGGTAGAAAACAAATACAAAATAAATTGTAACATGGTAAGATGGCAAGATATATTTTTTAACTACCAAAATGCACTTGTGGAGCAGTTTGTAAATAATTGGAAAAATAAAAATCAACCACCTTGACAGTGCAAGAAATACATCTGATAAATTAAATTCCTTTTTTTTCTTGTACTTTGTACAAGAAAAAACTTTCGCAAACATGTCAGTTCTTTTATAGTCCAATAAAGAGGTTTTTTTTGTATTATTTGTTGTCATTTCATAGATGAGTTATTTATTTCCCCCCTCTCCCTTTTCTATTCCATATTTTTCAATGAAATAATTATCAACATTTTGGCAATCCTAATTGGCTTTGAATATGAGTAGCAAGTAGTAGTAGACTGTAGTCTAAGCTTTAACCTTCCCCTGCTGAGATTTTTTGCAAGTTGTTTATTGTAAGAATAAATTAATATTATTTTTTCAAAATTTCAAAACCAATTATCCATTTGTACATATGGAAATGACAATGACAATGAATCAAAGAAAAAAGGGAAACATGTCTGTGTCTCTCTCTCTTTTGCCAAAATTATTTTGTATCTTCTATAAGGAGAAATGGGTGTCACGTTCAGGATAAATTAGCATTTGAAAGTAAATTAAATTAAAGTTTGGACAAGTCATGCCGACAGGGACAAGTGCGAGACAAGTGAAAATCAAAATATGAACTCAATCCTTTTTTTAAATGTTCAATTGAGAACAAAATATTCTTCTTGTGTTTGGAATGACAATTTTTATTTTATTCTATATAAAATGACAACAAATCAAGGTGTGTGCTACATCTTCTCATGATCATGATATCATGACGGAGGGGGGAGGGGAGATCATGGACAAAATTAAAAAGTATTGTTGTGTATTATTATAAATTAAATGTATCAAAAAACTGTCATTTCTAATGGAATAAATATTATTATCATAAATTTTCCACCACCACCATTTTCAATTTCTCCCAATCTTTTTCTATGTCAATTCTCAGCTTGAAGGAATTAAATTATTTGTCAATGTAATTTGTCAACTTTTCTTTCTTTAGAGTGGTCTGTTGAACTTGTCATAAAATTTTCCACAATTATTAATTTCATTTTAAATGGAACCCCCAAATTAAGACATGTGGAACTGTACTAAATATCAATTAAATTAAAATTGACCTAACTGTACTCACATCACCTGTCACATTTATTCCGGTTCCCCTTGTCACTCTCCAATTAAAATGAGTTGGACAATCTAGAACAATCCTCGCGTGAGGCATGACCATTAAAAATATTAAACACCGTACGTCAATCAAAATGTCAAATTAACACCCAAATTCTTAGAAAAGGAGGCCCCCTCAAAATTTCATGTCCAAGGTTCATTAACTAAAAACCTTTTTAAATATTACAAAATCTAAAAACTGCATCCAGCAAAAAGGTTCTTGAACTTGCAATATTATTTACAATGTAGACAAATAATAAAAATGACGCAATAATTTACAAGAATTTTTGAAGGGCCCTCATAAAAAATGATCCTTTTCATGTTTTTACAACTCATTTGGTATTTAAAAAAATGTTTTGCAAGTTTTGAACTTTGACTAAACTCTCCTTCATGTTAACTAGTTAATGTGACAAAAAACTAATAAAATTTTACAACTTTACCTTTAACTACACACCAATCATGATGACTTTCCGGTGACAAGAAATTAACAATAGAGGTAAAAAATGTGAGAAAAAAAAGTGAAAAATACTTGAACCCAAGTAACTCATAAGTACTTAACTTTAACTACAGATATAGTTAAAGTAAATAACAAACACTCAATTAAACTTTGTAACATTCATTACGTCAAAGTCAAATTGTCTCCCCCTCCATCTTTTTACCCAACCAAATGGGAATTGATGACCAAGGTGTCGGTTGTGGGTGCTCAAGACTACAGGTGTAGTCTTGATAATTAAATATGCAGGATATTTAAAAACATTTAAGAGAGAGAGAGAGAGGATTGGAAAGTGCAAAAAAAGAATCAAAGACAATAAAAAAAAATATGTCTATTATCCTCACAACTCACAAGGCTGGGGAAAAGGAAGTGGAGGCTATCTGTGTATCATCTGCATACATTTTATTTGTTATTCATATTCCGCTCTTTTGTACACTCCACACAGAACAGACTGTAAAAATTCCACGTGGAGTGGAGGTCTACCTGTTGAGTTGATGACCGGCAAAATATGCCCCATGCTTATTATTAAAGGCCCAAAGACAAAATTATTAATATAAGACACTGTGTCAAAGACAAGACTTTCTCATAGACAAAAATCCTCATCATTAACACACACACAGAGGGGTGAAGATGATGAACAATTATGATTCTTCATCTTCCAAGAGTAAGAGACAAAAAAAAGGGATTCAACTCGTAGAAATAATAACAAGAGAGAAAAATGAATCGTGACAAAAACATAATTGCCACGTTAAGAAAAAATTAAAAGGCAAGGATGAACATTGGAGGTGCTAGTAAATTAGTACTAGGAGCGACAAAACTATTTTTACATACAAGAATTGACTCCCCTCACTCCTCCCAATTGGAAAAAAGAGGGCCTCTTGTTAAACCCAAAAGAAAAACGAGAGACAAAAAAAACATTTTCTATGAATTATTATTGCACTACTTCTTATAGCCTCCCATGTGATCATTAAGCAATCATTGTGTGTGTGTGTGTAATTCCTCATGATTAATTAAAAACTTGTTTCCAGTTTGTCGAACCGACTCTGGGTAGCCTACACGTTGACATGCAATTATTTTATTATTAGTGAGAGAGAGAGAGAGTCTTGAATATTTTCAGGAATTTCAACTTTAATATCTTTTAAAGAAAAAGAGGATGAAAATGAGTGGAGAACTGAGAAGATTGAAAAAAGGGGGAATAAAATATTTTGGATACATGTTCTTATTAAAAAGGATTGCGTAAGCGTTCAACTATTGTTATTGTTATTGTTTTTTTATTCAACTCGTCTCTATCGTCTAGACCTCCCCTCTACGCACCTTTCTCATTTCCCTCTTTTTGTGTCTTGTTCTGCATGTGAGATTAAGAGAGCGCAAATATTTTTCATAATGAGAAGAAGACATGTACATATATATATATATATACAAACCCCCAAAAAAATATACAACAAGAGGAACAAAACGATGGCGACGCTCTGACTTGCCAGATTCCTGTCCAACCGGTAGTTCGCCTTTAATTTTTCGTACATCAGAAGAAAAAAACATCTCTGTGAAATTCAAACAGAGAAATTTCCATGCAATTCTCTCTCTCATCATCTCAATTGTTTAGATGAAGAAGAAGAGGGGGGACAAAAGTCACAAACCACAAACAACATTTTAGACCTAACATCCCATTTAACAAATCTTTAGTAACACCAACAAACAAATTCAATCTCCACACCGTCATTCCATTCCATGATTTATCACAATTAAGAACTTACTTTTTTTTCTCCATCTTCTCAAAAATTATTTTAACATTCATCTCATCCTTTCCCTTATCTCCATTTTTTTTCTTTTTAAAAATTTACAAAACTGGCTAAAATAATAATTAAAAATACATAACAAAAAAAAATACTTTACACATTCTAAAAAATTTCTACCCTCTCTAAGAACAAGTCAAGTCTTGAGATTAAAAGAGAAGAAGATGAAGAAAAAAATTATTTTGCGAGAGAGGAATGTCAACGCCCGCATGGAATTGGATATGGACGGGAATTTCATGTCGATGAGGAAAATTTGAGAGAGAGAGGGAAGATGAAGATGAAGGTGAATAGAATAAACAAGAAAGTTCAAATCGTTCATAGACTTTGTAAAATGAAAAAGAAGAAGAAGAAGGGGATAAAGTAAGTTCGTCCTTCCGAAGGTCGTTGATTCCTTTGTGTGTGTTTTGTTTGCAAGTTCATGTTGGAGTAATATGATTATGCGGATGATGATGATGTTGGGAGGACTCTGGTGGGTATGTTCCATTCGAGTCATATAATATTATACAGGATACACGTTTGGCACATGTATGCGTAATACGCACAATGTTACTAGACATGTGTGTGTGTGTGTGTACTCATGTGAGGAGGAGATGAACGCCAAAGAATTCTTGCGAATACCGATACATTTTATTGCTTGTACTCGTCCACTCTCTCTCTCTCTTGCTAGAGAAGGAGGAAAAGATGACGAGAAGACAGCAATATAATTCCAATGTGCTATTCAAGATCAGCCACAATTATTATATTATATTACACTCCCTCCACCAAATAGCAAAAACTGTCTGTCCATCTCTTCCTCTTCTGTACGCATATAATTTTCCCTTCCAGCCACGCACTTCTCTCTCTCTCTCTCTCTCTGTTTCTATTGAAATTCAAAAGTATAAAATGCAAAACTTCTTTGCCTTTGTCATAAATTACGAATAAGTTTTGAATTCGCTTCAATGGAATGGAAGAGAGGGGGGGGGGAAATAACTATCCATCTTATGGAGTGAATAAAATGTATTCAAATACTAACAATGCCACACTCTGTACAAGTTTATATTATATAACAGGGAGAGTTGGAGAGGAGATGGTCCAACAATAACAATAATTGCTCAGGATTTAAATGAAAAGGAAAAGACAAACCACTACATGAAAAATCCAGGGAGAGAGAGAGGGCTGCCAATTCAAAAAAATTGAATAGAAACTTCTCACTTTTTTTGCACTTGATTGAACATCTCATCCAGTCCATTTTTCTATAGCCCATTTCCTTTTCTATTCCACTGTCTATACATTTCATACTATTAATTATTCTCCCTAGTTTTTTAGAGGGCAAGACGTTCAAAAAAAGTAATTATTTTCATCCAAGAAAAGTGAGGACTTTAATGGAGATTTTCCCAGTTTAAAATAAGATTATTTTATTGACATTTTAATAAAAATAATTTTTAAACGTGTCAGAAATTCATGGACTCAACACCTCCCCACATGGGAACTTTGTAGATGAGAGAGAGAGGGGGGATGAAGATGTTTCGGAGATGAGAGCTCAAAGATAAAGAATGGAGAGCATGACACAAACAAAGAGACATGAGTTGGTATGGTTCTTGGATGCCTTGTTACACAACTGTGAGGTATGAGAAGGGCCACACCCGGTAGGAAGGCTTGTTTGGGATGAGAGAGTGGAGGTATAAATAAATAGCATGTCAGCTCATCATCATAAACTTGAAGCTTCTTAGTGTTGGAGTCTCTCTTGAAAAAAAAGATGAGGATGCATCCGCACTTTTCCTTTCTCTTGAGTCCTCATCCTCACACTCAGGATGACTCTCATGTGCCAATGCCAATGAAGGATAAACTCTCCAAATGTCATGTCATCTTCCCCTCCCCCTCCTCCTGCTTCTTCACCTACATATTTTACATGTGCATGGCAGAGTCTGTCATTAAAATGGAACCCTCTTCTCAAAAAACTCCAAACATTATTACAGTCTTCTATCAATCTCTCACTTCCACTTTAACAATCCCTTATTAAATATTAAATCCCATCTTCCCATTACACGAGCCCTCACTTTTCCATTTACAAGGGTTCTCATTTTTTTAGTCTGAATTAAATTTTGTATTGACAATAGAAGAACATGTAAATGGAGGCAATAAATTTTACTTTAGCATTTTTTTTCTTGCTACAAATAAAGTTTAGTTTGAGTCATAAAACGTGGTCATGAATTCAGATCACAATTTTTTCTCATCTAATTTTCTCTCTCCATTTAATACTAAACTGAGGTCACGTACAAATATTTATTTTATAAAAATATTTTTATTTTAAATATGACGTCAGGGAAAGAATAGAAATTATTTAAATTAGAGAAAAATATTTTCACAAATCTGTAATTGACATGGATGGACATGGACTAAAATTCCCAAATGAAAAATGTAATAAATAAAATAAAAAAAACAACTCGCCTTTTATAAGTCGGAGGATGGAGAGAAAGAGTAAAAAAAAACTTGTTAAAAGAAGGAAGAAGGCGGAAGAAATTAGTACGTACCTGTAACAATGCAATGTTTTGTAATGGTGAAAGAGACAGAAATTGATGAAAAATGCCGACACCAAAAAGAAACAATTTAAGGAAATTCCACTGGCAAAGTAAAGTCCTTATTTAGTCACTTGCCCAAAAATTTTGACTCTCTCAATATTATTTTACACCAGAAGGAAATGTTTTAATTTCCCAAAATCTTTTGACTCATCCCTCACCCTACACACAGCACAGCAAGTTTTTTAGAGAGAGAGAGTCAAATGTCAAAGAATAATTTGTCTCTTCTTTTTTTGTACAATATTTTGATACACGCACTTTAATGCACACCTTTCAAGGAGACTCGGGTTGTGCTCTACGGTGGTTGTGGATGTTTGAAATGTTGGAAAGATTCTGCAAGAGGAAGTCTGTACCCACTCCCCCCTCTCTTTCTATGTACAATATAGGTAATAGACAAGCCTATGGGGCTTAGGCCCTCGTGGTCAATTTGTTTGATATGAAAAAAATAATATTCGAATGAAGGATTCATAAATGGCACATTTTTCAACCTTATGCCATATCACAGAATGCAACGTCGTCAGTCTCATCATTTTTGTGTGCCCAACAAAGTCCTTTTTGTATTATCTTTTTCCCTACAACTCTCTCTAATGTACAAAAGTTAATCCTGATTACATACGTTTTGTACATTACATAAAAATAATGGAACATTAAGTCATCAAATTTGATGTCCACAATTTTTTGAGTCCCCGCTCTCTCTCTTTCTCGATAAGGACTCAAAAACTGTGCAATTAAATATTCTCATCCACACGTGCTTTTTTGCACATTTAAGCCGGTATTAAAATCTCTGTTTAGTTTGAAAAAAATGGGGGAAATGACTGTGTGAATAATTATTGTGATGGTCGTCATCTCCATCTTTTTTCATGGTTCATAATTGAGAGAGTGTCATTAATAAAATGAAGAGAGTTAATGTTAAAGTTTTATGATTTTTTTGACTGCAAATAATTTATACAAAGTTTTAACGAGATAGTTTGGTTCCATGCTATCAAGAATGTTTTGTCATAGGTACGTGGTACGTGGCTTATCAGACACTGAACAATGACAGCGGCTTGTAATAGATGATGACAAAGACGAGTGCAAATTGAGGACTTTAGAGCTCACCTCCTAACACCTCGAGCTTATGGTTTGTTACTATTGACATTTAATTTATTCAATATTACAAATCATCTCATCTTATTTACCAAAAAGGTGACTTACCTTATGCGTCACCCAATTTAAAAAAAATGATAAAAATGGCGGCTAGTTGAAAGTAATTTAGTTATTTAGTGCTAATTACAACTACACAATTTTTGTACAATTAAAATGACCTTAACCTTTAGTATATTTGTTTAAAGAATGCACTAGACTAATTTAATGATGATTATTCTGTGGAAAGTCCAAAACAAAAAAAAATTACATGTTTTTTTTATATTTACAAGAGTACCTAAATTTGTTTGTAGACTGTAAAAGAAATTGAAAATGAAAGCAAATGATCTGATATGAAAGAACAATGTTATGTTAAAAAATTGTTTTTGGCTAGTACCTTAAAATACAATTGAAATTAAAACATGTTGTGGTAATGGAGGATACGTGTAGCAAACTGATATTAAATTTTGACCTAGAATAAATTATTTGAATCGCAAAAATCATTCACACCAAAAAACCAAATCCACCTTCATTATTTTGCATATGTACAAATACATAATTTCAGGTTATGTTTGTGTTTTTCTTGGTAAAATTTGTGAAAGTGAAAAACAATATTTAGCTGGAATAATATTGAGATTAGGTTCTGGTTTTAAATAAATTAATGGTAAATTCTTGGTATTAAATCTTGTTACATTTGCATATTTATATTTAAAAAATACGTAAACTTTATCGGAATGACATGGCACTGAACTGTGAGATGAGTCATAAGATGAAGATGAATAAAAAAAATCTGCATGTGTTTGTTAACCTTATTTTCACTCAATAAAGAGCATCAAAGTATCGAATTTGATGTGTAAAGTACCTATTCCTTGAAATGACCATGAAATCATGCACAGAAGAGGAGACAGAGATGGTGATGAACTTGATCTTTGATAATAACAGAGTAGAATTTATCTCTAATTTAAAATCTCGATTTTTCTCTATACTTTGGTTTTTGTATATAAATTTTCCACAGACCTTAAAATAAATTTAATGGACATTTTGTGTTTAATAATAGCAACTCTTTTAAATTATGGTTCGTGTGTTCCCCTTTCAAAAAAATGATAATCCATTTAGTTTTTATATTGACCTATACCTTCAATATTGTACTATTTTTGTGATATGGCTCTGTAACAAATTGTCTACCCACACAAAATGTTACAAGAGTACTTTCATTTTTTTAAATACATATTAAATTTTTTTTTATTTGTATTCCTAATCATAAGCAATAGAGATAAAGCTCATCCTTTGTTTTTTTTTTCTTGCTCATATTGACATTCAAACAAGAGTCGACTTTCAACTTGAAAGGTGTCCATCATTGTATCATTTTTGTTAAAGGACAAAGTTCTTTTGTTGTTTGGTGTGACTCATTTTTAGTCATGATCATATGGTCCAGTTTTTTGTACAATAAATTATTATTATTTTGAAACCCGGAAAAAAAATTAGTTAAAGGTTTAATCCATGCGGAAGATTTCACTAATCCCTTTATTTTTTTGCAATAATTTTATCTCATAATTGAAAATTGGCTAGATTTGAAAAATAATATTTATTCAAAGAAAAAAGGAATGAGGTCATAATTGTAATGTGTCTGTCATTTTAATATTAAATTTAGTCATATTTATTTAAATTGTATTTTTTTGTCTCTGTTGAATTTGGCTAGTACAATAAAAGTACATTGTACATGACATGACAGTACGGGGTTGGGGTAATGATGATTGAAAAAATAGTGAATAAAATAAAATTTTCACACAGTTATTCAAGATTGCATAATGATGAATATGACGGGTGGGTGATAAATGGATTGAGTTTTATCACAATCACAACACTTTCCTATTAGCAATCTTTAATTTGACAAAAGTTTAAAATATATTTTGTAAAGTCCCATTTCACTATTTATTGTTGTCTCAGTGGCATGCGTATGTATACAACTGATGATTAGTATGCTTGACAATATTATAAATTAAGAATCTTAACTACCATCGGTCTTTGACCGTCTCATACTCCCATACAAATAAATCATTATTTTTTTACCCCTCTCTCTGTGATGGAAATGTTCAAGTCATTATCAAAAAACTATTTGTACACATCTCAACGATAACCACGCGACCTTCCCTAAATATTTCGCACGTAACAGAGACTAAACTACAGGCAGTTAACAATGTGAGTCTTAATGGTCGCGAATATTTTGTCAACCATTCAACTTTAACTCTGAGCCATTATATTTTATAACAATCTGTAGGAATAATAATAAAAAAGAACCTTTAAGTGACTCCCCATGTAGCCAAAAAATATTTGAATGGTCATAGTCCAGGCCAATTTGGAAGGAGGAAAAAGACTACAGAAAAATGACTGGAGTTTACCCCCCGAGAAGTAGGAATAATTGTCAATCACAATTAGAATTATTTTTTTTTTAATTCTTTTCAGTCGACAGTCAACATGTCCATGCCACACTAGTTTTAAACAGTCAAATTCTTTGTTTTAAATCTCCACACAAGTTTTTTTGTCGTCCAGTCATAAAAAAAGAAATTTTCACTGCATGACAATTGTCAATTGTATTTAATATTGATCAAATTTAACTAAAAACTACCTTTCCGTAAATTCTTTTCAATTAAAGAAAAGAGGGAGGAGAGATAATGTGGCGAATAATTTATGCATGCATAGTTTTCTTCATATAAGAATGGCCAGGACGAGGATGAGGAAGTACAGATGATGATATTGAGTATCAAATACATTTTTTAAAAGAAACCACAGACAAATAATTTTATTGTTATTTTTACATCCTCAACCACGCTAATGCAATCCCATCAGTACACAATAACATGGAAGTGTCGGTTTAATATAATTTAATGAAAATAATAATATTATTTATAACATTTCTTTATCTCCATCAAATTCCTAAAAAAACTGTCGAAATGACAATATATTCATCTTGTTAGCAATTTTTTTTTGTAATTCTTCAAGAAATCGTGCCACTTGTTTTTTTTCTTGTAAAAATTATGTATGTTAAAATAAACAATTTCTTTTTTTTCACTTTGCCTACCTTTAAAGTTACTACATTTAATGTCCATTTAAGAAAAAAAAGGTGCGTAGTGTCTGTTCGTTGGAGCATGAACTTTTGACCATTGTTATTTTGAACGTTGGTTTTATTTTCTATCATTACACAATATCGTAAATTGCAATCGTATTTTTCTGCCATTGTTAACTATTCTGCCTATATCTGCATTTTTTCATAATTACATTTTCATACTTTTTCCATTCACAAAATATTTAAAAACAAAACCACAACAAAAAAATCCTTTTTTTTATCTGAACATATGCAACTTGCAAATAATCCTGCACAGATGTGGATTAACCATTTAGTTGCTATTTAAAATGCAATTTTTTTATTTGCACTCTTGATTACAGAGAGAGACTAAATAAAATGTAAAAAGAAGCTTAATTATAAATATCTTTTTTTTGCACGTGCAAATGTCCATTAAAATCTTGACAAAACATCTCTCATAGTCGGTGGACTTGAAAGGGTTTAAATTTTTATGATGCTAATGATGAACTTGTTATTTACCTAGCGTTAATATAACTTTTTGTTCCATTTTTATGAAACCTATTCATGAGACATTTAATTTTTGTCTCGTGATAATCGAAATGATAATAAATTAAATTAATTAATATCTTTCTTACCTTTGACTAAAAGTCCTTTTAATCGTCCTCTGTAGCGTCCACATTTTTGCTGTTGTTTGTTGTTAGTTAGTTACTTAGTACAGATAGTGTAGATAATAATTAAAATATTCCAAAGATTTCACAAAAAAGATAATTTTTTTGATGGCAATCAGGAATCCAACATGTGTTCCTTCCACTTTTACAAACTTGTGTACATGATTTTGTATGTCACTCGTAGAAAATAAACACAGAAACACTATTATTTAGTTAAATTTAATTGAGTGTAATATTAAACTCGAAATTTGGTGGTCAAAATATTTGGAGACAATTTCAAAGTGAAACTTTAATGGAGATGGGAAGGAGTATTGTGGTTGGGAAGATGATAATGGTAGGAATGAAAATAATCTGTCAAGTTGAAAAAAGACTGATGGATTGGAATATTGTCTAGAGATGTGGGCTCCCAGTTGGCCACCCCCACGAAAATAATATTTTAGTATGTTTTAGTCTATAGTTGAGTGTGTCCACATCCTCATTTTCAAAACCACTAATATACAAACATAGTTAATGTCATGTAAATTTGGGGTGGACACAGACGACAGATTTTTGTCAAGGTAGTCTTTCAAACTTGAGGATGACGGTGACAAAGAGTGATCAGTCTCGAGACGAAACAAAACAAATAAAAAAAAACTTATTTGGAACAAACAAAAATCGTCTTACTTTTTTTTCCCTTCTGACACACAATAACGTCAACACGTTCTCAACAAGACAAATTATCAAATGACCAACGCCAAAAATCCTCAAATAAATGCAGTCCAATTGAGTCTTAAAATTAATGTTCTCCTTTTTTTTCTTCACTTTTTCACTTTGATTTTCTTTTTCCCCTTGAATTTGTACACACAAAAAAACTTTTTCTTGACCGTCTTATTTTTTTTTGTTTATTTTCTAGTCCAAAGTTTCAATTTTTCAATTCAACACACAAAAGATCTGTAGTATCAATCATTCGAATGATTTTAATGTTGATGATTAAATTTCAAAATCGTGATTACGGAATTTCACTTAAAAAAAACTGCACTTTTTTTCAAATCAAAATCACCGGGAAAAAAAACTCTTCTTCACAATTTACTAATGAGACTAATGAAAAATCCAAAAACATAATTGAAAAATAAAACTAAAAAAGAAGCACAAGAACCCAGTGTGTACAGAAAATAGACTCACAAAGATGGTTGTTGATAGTTGAACAGCTTGCTTAGGATTGGGATTAAAATTTTGTGTCGTAAGGGAAGCAAAGTGAGACGAGGTGAGATTTTGAAAAGGTAAAGTGTTTAAAAGTATTAAAGGCGTATTTAATAATAATACTTTTAATAAAATGAAATAAACAACATGGATGCATATATATATAGAAATGTAACACTATAAATACATGTATTACTATTAGAGCCATATAATTTTCAAAGAGTTAACCCACTGCACTGAGGAGAGATTTAACATTTTCACCTGCTTGAGTTATTTTATGATTAGACTTTAGAGAGGGGGGGGGACTTTACATGGTTCTCTGATCACAGATTTTAAGTTCCTTAATAAGTGACCAAAAGTATGAGTTCACCCTCATTCATTCAGAGAAGCCGTGCCAAGCGTGTTTACTCACATATAAATATAATACAAATTCATATACAAATCACGACTTATACCTTTTTGTTATGCCATAGCCATTAGCATACCAAAAAAATCATCTGATCTCGGACTGTCGGCGTCTATATATACACACTTACACTTGTATCTCACAATTTGATGAAGCCATAGGCTCAAACCATAACATGTCTAGTGAATTATCATTATTATTTTCATCCATCTAGCTAATGACCCCTCCAATAAGGGAGGGGGGTTCTCATGGGCTTCTGTGTACAAGAGAGAAAAAAACTCCAACAATGCATGGCCACTTAAGTCGGATTATTAATGGCAAAGGTACAATCAACATTAAACCATAAGAAAAGTTGATTGTAATTGAAAAAATAAAGTCACTAAAATAAAGTTGTTAACTGTACATGTATATGCTACGATAGTATATCCCCCCCTCCTCTTTCTCATACTCATATACCAATTAACTATCCAACTTTCGTTGGTTAAGCAATTGAGCATAAAACTGCATTTTATGTTTGTGTGACGATGGAGTATTACAAGAGACGCACATGCATGTGTGTGTAAATTCAATCTCCAATCTAATTATCCTACTGGGTGCGTATTTGTAATTATAATTATATAGTTGGTTAACTCGTATCCCCCAATTGTACAGATATTATTTTATTTTTTTTAAATAAAACTTTTTCCTTGTACTCTGTCAATCATTCACTTGATTTTGCTCTTGTTTTATTCCCAATTTTTTAAACAAGAAATCTTGAATAACAAGTAAAAGTTTTTCTCTTTTTTTTTATCTCGAGTGTAAACACGAACATGAGATGCACTGAGGCACACTTCGGTGATTGATGAATGGGTCTACCTGTACTATGGCTGTACTCTATTTTTTTGGTATTGTCATTAAACTCATCTTAAGAGTGGAGTGGAGAGGCAGGACAATAATTTAGACGCTTGTTATGATTTAACAGTGTGAGACTGTTGAGGCTAGTTAACTACACAAAAAATTGACTGTAGTTAACTTGGCTCTTTTTTTGTGTTTGTCAACAGGGGAATAAAAGTGAAAGAAATAAAAAGGGATTTAAATTAATCAAGAAAAGATAGGCTCTTGTTGTATTATGTACGTGTTACAAAGGAATAAAGAGTTAAAATTAACTCTTGATGTGAGATAAGTAAAAAAAATTAAGATTAGAAATTGAAATAAGTGAGTGTAACTTAAAATTAAAGTTGGTTGTAGTCGTATGTATAAATATAGTTGTATTATGTACAAATTAAATCAGTATCATTTTCATTACAAGTCAATTATAATTTGAGACAGATTTAACAAATAAGAATGACATCCCTTCTTTAGTCCAAATTAATTATTCAAAAGTCAATTAACTAATGAAAAGAGAACAATACAAAGGAATGAAACTTGACCAATTTTAATTTTTCTTATCTTTTCATTCTATTTAATTTAATCAACACAAATAATTTCCACCATTGTTTCTAATTTCTAATTAATAATTTTCCAATAATTTCAGGTCATCTTTCATTAACATTACCGGATATTACACAATGTCAATAATTTCACTTAAATTATTGCGTACTCCAATTTATTTTTTGCAATGATAAATTTAATGAGTATTCAAGGTAAAATGTTTGATATTAATACCCCCGAAAATGATATTACATTACGTGTAATATAATAATTAAGTGTAAATGGTTGACAGATTTTAACAACAAGTTGGTAAAAAAATTAATTACAATTTTTCTTGTATCGTCTCATTCTCATTTGCTTGAGATGAGATGCGGCTGGGGTGACTTCAAAGTGAAATATGGCCGTTCAATAAAAATCTCTGTAAAATATGGAATGCATTACCGTTGGCTTCACATAGAAATGTAAAAGTGTCTATAATGTAATTATGACATTTGATAGTTATTAACTTGAAATTCCATTTAACTCTCTCTCTCTCTGTGGCTCCTACCAAATTCCTTCAAAGAGAAATTTGAAGGCCAGATGAAAAAGTTGACTCGTATTATTTTTATGTAAATTATTTTTATGGTATAGGTATAGGTCATCATCAATATTTTTTGCCAATATTAAAGTTAATAACAATCAAAAAAATATTATTCATGTCACTTGAAATTGAGTCAAAGTCAACGTGAATGAAATTGTAGCCTCCTGAATTTTAAATATGATCACATGCAAAAAAATAATAAATGCCAACTTCAACTATGTAACTTTAGTTGAACAAAAGGGGAGTATAATTTTCCAATATTATTTATTTATTACATAATTTATTCTTTCAAAAATTTGATCATTTAATTAAATTCTTGAAAAAAAACAATTTTTTTCATCTCTACATATCAAATATTTACGAGAGTAATATATTTTTCTAATGTATTAATTTTAAACTTTGTGACAATTAACTAATGGACTTGATATTGTTTTTTTTATATTTAATTCAACACAATGATCATTGATAATGATAGCATAGTACATTACATATGTATACATACATATTTAATTATATTTTTAAATTCTTAATTATAAACTTTAAAAATCACATCTGACGCTTCCGCATATTCTTTTTTTTTGATGCATGCATTTTTGCAATTTGACAAAAAAAACACATTTTATAAATTTTTTTAAAGGTCATTCAAATTATTTAATTGAGAATTAGAACATGAGATTATGTAAAAGGGAATTTTAATTAAAATTGGGTGTACAAAAATTTATGAGGATGGAGGAGGATAGAAAAAACCTTCCCTGTCTTTTTTTTCTTGACTAATTTAATATTATTTTGAAATTGTGCATTTTTTAAATGTCATTTAAAATAATATACAAACTAACTAAAGTGTCATAAAAAGTTTTTTTTGTTAAAATAATAGCGATTGTTTTTTCTTTTGTTATAAATTCATTTATTTACAAAGACAAGAAAGTACACAGATTAAAATTCTCTCTCTTTTTTAAATCTAAACGTCGGGCTGTGTTTTAAATATTGAATATGTACAATTTTAACACACAAAAATAATTTTTTAAATGTAATGACCTTTTAAACTTACAATTAAAATTATACAATTTAATTAGTATATTTAAACTTTTCAAAATTCTTTCTTTTTTTATGTATTTGAAATAGGAAGACTTGTTCTATTAGCCTCATGACGTAATTTTTTTACTTGTAAGCTTGAACACGAGTAACTTACCATCAAACATAATTAAATGTAAAAGTCTTAGTTGAAAATATATAAAATTGAAACTACAATTAAATTAAAAATATATAAAACTACACTCTACGACGGTGTTTACTATGTACAGCAAAGTAGGCATTATTTACCAGTTTATATTGGAGTAATGCTGAAATGCTATTTGCAGTTGAGCTTTTTGTCAGGGTTAGAAGCGCGTGGAAGCGCCTTTTATATTGTTATGTATGGACATAATAATTATACACTTAATACCTCAATTATGTTACCTAATTATCATTTACCCCATTTACCTATACACCCATACTTAACCACTATCCTTAATTAACTAAAACCTTCACAATTTTATTTTAGAGAGACAGAGAGAGAAACCCTCAAAATGTTTTTTTCGGCAAAAGAAAACAAGTTAAAGGTGAAATGAAAAATAAATTCAAAACAAGGAATTTAATAATCAAATCAATCAATCACCACAAATATTTAGCAAAAACCTTGGAATAATTTTGAGTCAAATTAGTATTTAATTATTAATTTTCTTTCCAAATATTCATTTTACTCATTGATTCGTATCAGTAATTAGCAATTAAACAATTGATTTGTTTTTGTTTGTCCGGCTCCTGATTTTAATTGAAGGAAATTCCTTGTTAAAAATTTATATAAATAGAAGAAAAAAAATAAAGATTGTCAAAAAAATTGATTTATTTTTTACAAAATGGTTTTGGCAACATAATTACCACAAATGATTTTGAGATGACCACCTATTTCTAGAATAAGTGACCTACTAAAAATGTTTTCTGTACAAAGTTGGAATAAAAACTATAAAATTAAATTTAAAAAACCCCAAAATTAATTATTTTACAATTAAATTAATATTACAACTCAGTCATTCAACTAAAGCAATTAAATGTTATTTACAAATGCATCATTTTTTAATCCTTCCTTTTCTCTTCTTTCATCATCATCGCTGTAGTTTTACTTGTACAATGGAAGAATAGTTAGTGGTACGAGTATGAATGATATAATAATTAATTGATTCCCATAAATTTCAATGGAATAGTTAAACTAAGAAATTTAATTATGTTTTTTTTTATCCCAACTCAACAAACACAGTTAAGTGTAGTCTCAGTCTCAGTCTTAATTTTAATTCAAATAAATTTCTCATGATAATCTTGTACTACCTGTATTAATTTATAATTTATTGCAAATTCCTTTTTATAATTCCCTTTTGTAATTAAGAGTGTAAAATAATATTTCATAATTTATGATTATTTCCAACCTTTTCTTTATATTAAAAGTTGAAGCATTGAAATGTACAATAAATTTTAATTGTAAAAGCGGAAGTGTAGACAGTTGGCCGTAGGTGTGACGGTGACTGAGAGAGGTGCAAGTTCAAGACAATTTTCATCATGTTTAAAAAAAACTTACATTGAATTGTAGTTTTCTAATGTAATATTTGATATAGTTTACAATTATGCTCTCATTTTGATTAGACTTTTTTTCTTTATTCCAATTAACGCATTCCTCCAGGTCAGGTAACCCATTAACCTTTGACATGACAATTGAGTCTCTTTTTTTCACAAAGTGAAAATTGTTGGCAGTTGTACAGGAATAAAAATGAAAATTTACATGTCAAATTTTTTGAGAGAGACTTTTCTAAAAAAACTGTTTCCGCAGGAGGTTTTTTTTCTACTTTAACTACAGTTAAAGTCAATCTTTAAAGTATTATCTTTTCCATTTGAGTATCTGTAGTATTTAAATCAGTCAAAGATGCCGGAATAAAAATGATTGTAGAAAATTTAATGTTATAATCTGTGTCAAAAAAAAGTATTAAAAAAATGAATTTAAATGGTATAAAAATTTGTTGAGTTCTTGTACAAGATAATTTATATTAGTTAATATAAATTATAAAATGATATGAAAGGATCAAAAAGGAAGAAAATGAATAATTTGTCAAATAAATATATTCTCACTCTCGTCTTAGTAACTCTAGAGCTGTACACTACAAAAATCAGAACCGGTTTCTGACATCCACAAGCAGAAAATATTTAAAAGCTCATTCCCTACACGGCATATAATATACAAAATATTTAACTTCTTTTTCTTCATTGAATTTTTAAATTCTTTCATATAATACAGGCCGCCTATTATATTTTGCACTCTCTTATGTACATACATACACAGTTGATTTGTTATATTAACAAAATGTGTACAAAATGATGAATATAAAATTTATGTACATTAATTAAATTAAGAGTACACATATCAAAACAATTTTTTTCTATAAATTATAGCTATTCTATAAATCATGGTTACAATAAAAATTAATGCAATTTGTCGAGATCTATTTGCACATGACTATAATAATTATTGTTTCAAAATAATAAAAAAAGTTGGTATAATTACAAAAAAGTTAAATTTAAATTAATTAAAATTGGACTCGAGAGGAGATTAATGATAGGAATAAGTGATATGATCATTAGGTGACATACGACAAGAGATGCCATTATGATTATGTTGATTTTGTTGTTGTTGATCCACCACTAAATGACTTGCAGGTTTAGAATTTAAAATGGGTTCAAGAATCCTTGAGTAAGTCAAGTCTCTCTCTGCCATCAATAATCTTGGAGAATAATTATTACTACTTGGTTGACCACAATTACCATTAAATTCTAATAATTTTTTTGAATCTAACAATTCATACGGTTTCTTAGCTTCCGCTTGGCTCGACCCGGAAATTGGGATTGGGACTCCTCCTTTCCCGCAACTTCCTCCCCGACTTAAATCGTTGGGACCGAAACCGGGAGGAATCAAGGGCGGTGTCTCAGATTTACATTGACCTGATGGAGGATATCGATGTTGACTATTATGAATTGTTGACTGTGTCAAGTTGGTGCTGTGGAGTCGAAATTTGGGTGGGGGTGGGGGGTTGTCATTGTCATTGGAGGAGAGTGGACCATCCAAAAGTTTTTTGTCGAGGTCCAAATGTTGATGTTTTCTGGAGTGAGAATTGTGTTCATTAGTGTCATAGTAAATGGATTTATTTAATTTAAGGGCTGCTTTAGGATCCACATCAACGAGTCCTTTGGCTGTTTCGTACTGAGCTAAAATTCGATTCGTTTGATTTTCTCTCTCCCTCTCTCTCTGCTGTAGTTGACTTGTTGTAGAGTCACTTTTATCACGATGATGATGATGATGACCCCCACTATGATTGTTCCCATGATTATGATGATTATGATGAGAGGAGGCAGAGTGACTTAATTTGTCAAATGTTTTAAAATAATTTGACTCATAACTTGGGGGTCCAGACATAAGGAGGGATTGACCTGCTCCCGAAGGTGGTTTTCGATCGTAGAGTGACTCGTAATTTGAATCCGACTCAAAATGTCGACAATGGCCACTATTTGAGGATGGAGCAGCATGTTGTGAATTTGTCGTCTTTCGGTTGGTTCCTACGGCAGATGAGGGGGCAGAAGAGTCGAGGAATTTTGGTGGAAAATCAAATCTTTTGGAAGCATAAACGGATTGTGAACGATGTAAATTTGTTCGGGGGAGGACAGGTGACGGCTTCATGTACAGTGAGCGAGTTCCTCCGTACAAAGGCTCAAATTGTAGTAGTCCTGTCATTTAAAACAATATTTTTATTTTAATTTCTCTTTCATTTTTAATTCATTATTCCACTAAATTGTAAAGCCAAGCCACAAGACAAAAATTAAGCAAAAAAAAAATAAACAAAATAATGGAAAACGAATTGAAAGGGTCCACATTTAAATATTAAGATTTTTATACTGAAAAAAATTAAATCCCTGGAGGGTAAGAATGTAAAAAGTAAATTTATGTGAATGTTCATTTAATTTTGAGGAAAGTGTCGGAAAGTTGTTTAAATTTTTAATGGTCGGAAATAAGTCTCTTCCCCTCTATAAAATGTAGAGAGTAATTCCCTCGTAAATGTCATCTCAAAAAATTCTTGGTCATTCATTCCTAATAGTCCCCCCAAACAACATGTCCATCTCACAACCTGGACCTTTATTTTGTAGAGAGAACGAAGACTCAGAGTGACTTTAAATATGGGTAATTGCCCATATAAACTTAAATAATATTACTAATGTGATGACTTGTATTAAGCCATAATATTTTGAATACTAATTTACATGACTATCATCAAACATGACTTCCGTACAGGAGGATATGTCACATAAAAAAATGGTCAAGACTCCTCGTCTTAAAATTATGCAATATCTGAAAAATAATTATTCATTTCCATTATGTTAACACATTTAACTTGGTCTAATGTTGAATGTACCATCATAAATTTAACTGTAGAAAAGGGACAACTCGTGAGGAGAAATGTGACACTCAAAATGAACAAATGCTCATTTAAATACTCTTCTTATTTACATTGTACAACTTAAGAAATTCACATTACAAAAAAAATCCTTTTCTCATTGTTCACTCACATGTAAAAAAAATTTGTCACCAAAAATTTACAAGATTATTATTTAAAGATAATAATAATTAGTAGAAAAAAAGAAGCTTTTTTTGAACAAACACGTTAAAAATTTGAATCTCTAATTTAAACTTTTGATTTATTTATCTAAAGAAAATTGACTGAAAAAAAAATATTTTTTGCATATGAGGAAGTTAAAAGATTTTGGCTTTTGGCTAGAAAACAAATATTTTGGCACTATGTTGTCTTCTTTAAACAATTAAACTTTTACAATTGTTTTCTTTAGTAGAATTTGAATTACAAGAGAAAAAAATTTGATGTAAATTACGTGTAAAAGTTTTTACATTTTTTTTGACTGTACGATTAAAATCCTTTTTTTTCCTTGTTCAAAATCATCAAATTTATATAAAAAACATGGATATTGTAATTCTAAAGAGTAAACATAAAAAGAATTTGTATAAAGCAAAGATTTATGTCATTGTAACCGCTCATGGGGATAAATGTCACACACAAGAAAGAGGGGAAATGGGACAAGATTACAGTCCACACAGAAAAAAAATAATTTTTTTGTATTGTCAAAGAGAGAGAGAGAGAGTCTATGTCATAAATTTTTGCATGAAATTCTATTCTGATTTTTGAGTGACGAAAGAGATGGCAAAAAAAACTATCTGACATAATCAGCCCCATATTTTTCTATTTTCGATTGTAATATTTATGCACAACAAGATAAATATTAACTCATTAGTTGTCTATTCAAATCCCAAAACTTTTCCTTTTTTTCCCCTCAGATTAACTATCACTCTTATAACATGTACAGATAAATATTATGCAGATCATTTTTTTTATTATTGTTCAATTGACAGGCTACACGTGGGTGGACCATTTCTCATTGGAGAATTTTAAATTAAATTATAAATTTACCACAAAAAATTCTAAATAGTTTCCTTCCTCAAATCATTAAATAAAAAAAAATAATAGCAAATAATAATTTAAAAAATCAGCAATGCTGGACGCTCCAATTATTCGTGCGAAAAAAAAGAAAGGAATTTTATGTGGACTACCGAAGAGTATCCGGTGACATTCCTTGTGTGTTTTTTTTTGAAAAAAAGAAATGGAGATTTGGTCACGATGATGATGATGAAGTAATAAAATATTTTTTTGGCTTGTCATCCCATGAGAAAAGAAGATGGAAATTTGATACTTCCTTGAGCCCCCATTTTTCTAATCATTTTTCTATTGTTGAGAGTCAGTTAGTGGGTCTCAAAAAAAATGGTTGCGTAAAAAAAATGGGATTGAGGATATTGGAATAGGATAGATACTGAATGCCTATGGAAAATTGTGGGGAATAAATTGAAAAATATGTTGATGGAATTTTTATCTTACGTAACAAAATAAGAAAAAAAAGCTTGTCGTTTTTATATGGAGAGTAAACAAGTCTGTAAAGTGTTGAGGTGAGTTTGGAGTTGGGGGATATAAAATAATAATGATAATTCAATTAGGCTAATCATATTCCTACTGCTGTGGGTCTCTCAAAAAGACTAACAACTTTTGTTTGTTTGTTTGTTTATGTGGCTCATAGGGGTAAATAATTTGATTGTTGAAGAATGAAGGGAGAAATGAAATTTGGGATTTAGGCTTGTGGTTCGTTGTACACTTGAGGAGGTTCTGATGCTTTGAGGGAACGAAGCCAATGCCAAACTTTATTCAAGCGAATTGTCATCAAGACTAGGGAATCTAAAACAGGTTATTCATAATTCCTTATTTTTATATTCTCCTCATCCTTTCTACTCTCTCCCAATCCCAACACATTCTAATGTAAACAATGTCCAAGGTAAGTTTTCAATTACTTTTTTTCACAAAATTAATGTCAATGGAGAGTTTAATTTCACAAATGTTACATGTCAAAAAAATTAATTTTTCAAATGAGGGGATGAATGAGAAAAATAGTTTTCCATTATTTTGAAAATTGCATGCAACATTTAGTTAAATATGAGAGCAGTGGGGTTAGTTTTGATAATTGTTGAGAGAGTGGAAAGATAAATGGGAACTTACGGTCGGGAATTGTTGTGGGAAGATCAGTCGTGGGCAAATCCATTGAGTCGCCATCTGACGGATGTTCTCTGACCTTCTTCTTTTTAGTTCTTTTCAGTATGTAGCAGTGCAGATAGGAGGCCATCAACCCTTCATTGGGACAACCACAACCAATTATTTTCACTGTTAACTTTAACTGATATTTAAGACACTAAATTAAAATCGTGATTGTCATACCTCCCAAAATAGGACCCAACCAAAAGACCCAATGATTGGGCCATTTATTCATGACAAAAGCGGGACCCAATGACCGTATCGGATTCAATCCTGCTCCAGTACATGGAAGCTACAAAATAAATTTAATTTTAGAAATTAATTTAATTCTAGTAAATGAAATGATGAGTATTTTTAATTAGAGTTAATTTTAAAAAACTTACAGCAACAAGATTAGCAGCTAAAAGGATGGCGGTGGTAGGAATACAAGTGGTTGTATCAGAGACAAAGGTGAGAACCATGACAAAGCTTAGAATTAATTCCAGACCAAATGCCTGCATCGGATTAATGTGAGTTGCTATTGTTGTCGCCCCCAAACTCCCTTGATATCCTGGTACAGTTAACCTGCAATTAAAAAAATGAAAAATTATATTAAATTATAATTAAATTTTATCCCACTACAAGTTTTCTCTATTTTTCTCATTTCTGTATTTTTGTATTCTCAGAGTCAGTTCACGGCTCATTATTTCCAACTACTCCAAAAAAAACTTTCAGTTGTCTCTCATCATTTAATTTGACTGTCAAAAAACTTGCCTTGAAAAAAAAATCATTCTCCCTCAACTTTAACATTGAGTTGGGTCATGGTTTTTCCCTTTTGAAAAAATGCAACAACCTAAAGTAAAGTAACCCCCTTTAAAAAACTACATATAAATTCCTTCCTTCTGTTCAGTCGGCTGCAGCCTTTGTAAAAATAAAATCTGTCTACCTGCACGAAAGAATTAAATTCATGGACATTAGAACATCCAGAAAGAAGAGGAGAAAAAAATTGAATCGTTTGATCCCTCACATAAAATGGTAGGAGGGGAAGAAGAGATTGGGAGAGATGAAAGGAAAGGTAAAAACCACAAATGATTACAATTATTATTGTATAATATTTGTATTATTGTTCCCCCTCCTCCCCCTCCACACAGTTTATCTAGTTTCTTCAAAAGTGGAGAATTGGAAGAATGAACAGGATGTGCACACTATTGCCCCTCAAAAAAAGGCCCCATTTTTTCTCTCTCTCTCTTTTATAGAGATGAAATAGATTGTCCAACTTTTTTTTCAAGTTTTTATATTCAAAAAAAAATTACATTCATGCCATTTTTTATATTATGCATTTCCTTCCCCTCTAAATACCTTTAAATTGTTCAACTTTTTCTTTTGTGTGTTGAACACATAAAATACTTCTTAAAAATTCCAAATATTTTCATTTAAAAGAAAATGAAATCGAAAAAAAGTATTTCATTTGCTATGATCAGCATTAAAAATAAATGGAGTTGGAGAGTACAAAGTTCCAAAGACAAAAAGGGGTTAGCCTCATGGTTCATATCTGGATATTTGTGATGGAGGAGGAGGATTTGAAAAAAATGTTGTTTACTTAAAAATAAAAGGGATTTTTTTTTGAAATGGATGATTGAAACAAATCCAAAGATCTTTCCTTTGGAAGATGCGGGTAGACTAAAAAGATTGGAGATAAAAGGAGCGTTGAGTGATAAGTAGGAGAGGATGAAGAAGAGCATGCATCCTATTAAAGGATCAACATAATCATCACACACATGGAATCCCCTCTCCTCTTTTTTCCCATCCCTCCCAGGGGGTCCAAGTCTCCTCCACACAGTCCCACAAAAATGGAAGAAAACCAACAAGAAATCTCACGACAAATTTCACCGTCTCAGTACTTGCCTTATCAACCCTTCCTTTTAAAATGAAGATCAATTAAAAACAGTAATTATTGACACGTCAAGCACACTTATTATGATAATTAACTTAAAATATTCTCATGTTTTCCAGCTCCTGGTCTTCCATTTCGTTGGAGGCGAAAAGGGGTCAGGAATTGACCAATTGAATGGGAAAAATAAAAAAAAAAGTAATTGAATTAATTCTTACGAGATTTCTTATTCTCCCCTGAGGGCCCCAAGGGCCATTTTTTTCCGTCTGTATTTTAGGTACCGTTTTTGGTGGCTCCCTTACATTTGGGATCATTAGGGGGATTGAAGGGAAAATCAAGTCATGAAGTTTTAACTGTATTGGCTTGCTGTTGGATTTTTGTTGGTAGTGCCAGTGCGTGTTTCATTTCAAGGAGGTTAAAAAGTCTTAAGAAAAAGGAGATGATGAAGGGCTAGAAAAAGACACCTGGCAAGCGGACGGGGTCTGGCGACCAAAGTTTTTCCAGAGCAGATGTTTCGACACTCGGCTCGTGTTCAACAGGCGGCCCCCCTCTCTCTCTCTGTCTTGGGCCACAAAATTTCTACCTATGTGTGTTCCAAATGGAAGAAAACAAGTCTAACTTACTTCATCTTGTAAAAATCCTAATTCAGCATCTTCCAATTTCTACTAAACAACTTGCACATTCTACACACTTACGGCACGATCATTCTTCCTCCTTGGACTTACAGAAGGGTACCTTAAGTTTTATATAGAGAAAAAGCCCTTTTATTTAATAATGCCCCCTTTTGCTTCTTTTGGATGGGTAAGACGTCGTCAAAATTCAACCATTATTTATATCACGTTTCTTTTATCCACTACAAGAGAGAACAGACAAAAGTCTGAGTGTGAGTGTGGGCCTCATTTCTATAGCTCCGTTTTCTCAGCTGTATACTTTGACTACTCTTTTTTCTTAAATTTAATCATGTGTCATCTATATCTTGTATATTATATGGAGGCTATCTGGAATTGTATAAGGAAATTCAAAATTGACTACAGAGGAAGACCTACCTCATTCTCAATTTTGTGTTAGCCTTCCCAAAAATTTATCATGGGTAAGTCGAGAGACTGGAGAGAGGCGAAAATGTGCAGCATCCCAAAACTCTTTGTTCTCTTTTGTGGACAAAGGAGAGAGAGAGGAGCGTCTTGGAGAATATGGGGATGGCATATGTTTCCATAAACTGAGTCTATCTTGTAATGTTGAATGTAGCTAAACCACTAATTGTGAACAAAGGAGCCCATGGACTCGGGGAAAAAAGGAGAGGGAGAGTGTTAATGACATGGGAGAGTCTCTCTCACTTGACTTTCTTTTTCTCACTTGCCCAAAAACTATTTCCATTCTTCCATCATCAATCTTTTAACGCTTGAAATTCTACCTTTCTCTCTCTCTCTCTTCAGACAACCTTAATTCATTTTCCAGCCCCATGGAATCTCCTATTTTTACAATGTTCCATGGAGGAATCCTTAATTTTTGGGCTACTCCTATTCCATGCCATTTTGAGTATGAATTTTTAACAAGTTTCAAATTAGTTGAATTCTCTTCCTCTAATTCATGGAGGACTTGGAGGAGACACCTCAACTCTCAGTTTTTTAACAAGAGAAAATGTGAGCTGATTAGTGAATATTTCTGTCACTTTAGCCGGATGGTGTAATTAGTTTGAAATGGTATAAGGATAATTGATTGTCGTTTCCTCTGTACGGGTATCTCTACCCGTAGAAAAATATCCACACTAAAGAGACACGGAGGAGGGGGGGGAACCATATGCTCCCTCACGTTGACTTGTATCAACAGGAAAAAGTGTCTCTTTTTTAAAAACTTGTGAAAATGTCATTTACTTGTTTTTGGGTGGCAAGGTTGTTGTACTAAAAATTTCACATGTTCAACTCAATCCCCACAAAAAAATCATCTTTTGATTTTTCATGGACCAACTGCCACAATTTGTTGAATAGGGGGAAAAAAGGATGAGGTTTTTACAACTGATAACTGTTAATATTCCGTTGGTCCTCATATATTCCTAAGTTTTTATAGTATGACACCCTGTTGATGTACATGAAGGAACAGAGGAGAGCCATTTACCATTGAAAAGGGCAAAAAATGGAGTTTGTACACATTTTAAGTTTCCTTAAGATACCCCCAGACTCTGTTAAGACAGTTGGGGAAGAGTTGATTAGAAATTCATGATATTTTTAAACCTTGTTGTGAACGTGAAAAATTGTCCACCGTCACCCTACAACATGATCCATTCTAATTTATTACACTTTTCTCGCTCTCCCTTCTTTGTATAGTACAAAAACATGGCAAATTAGTTTACTATTTTGTGAAACAACCAACTCATGTCCATGTTACAGATGTTTAGTGTTACTTTTGCAAGATGAAATAAAAAAATAAGAATTTTTCAATAAAATTAGAATTCTCTTGAATTGGAAATAATTTTTTTTTTAAAAAAAAAAAAGTGTCAACTCTTGTATGTGTTTTTTTCACAAGTTTTTAACTTGCTCCCTCCAAAATTATTTATCTTGACACTTTTTCTTCCTCCGATTTTTTTTTTCTTTTGGATGGAAGCCATGAATATTTATCAAGATTTCCTCCATGTCAACTCAAAATTCATGACCCCTCTCTCTCTCTAATTGTAAACTTTGTTCAAATTTGTCAGACACAAATAAAAAAAATCATTTCCTTGTGGGCCTCTACATGGAAAAAAGGTGTCAAAAAAATTACAGACAATTTTTGAATTGTTCACTTGTTTTATGACAATCTTTTTATTGTTTTAGTTGTGCAGATACATTAAAAAATAAAAAGAGAAACATGCAAAGCATAGGGTGCGGGGTGTAGCCTTATGGCTCTTGGAGATTAAAGTAAAATAAGACGAGGGGGCTGTAAAATAATGTGTAGTGTTGGAATGGTTATTGGTTATAAAATGAAAACTGAGAAAGGCTCCTAAAAATGAGGTCGAGGGTTGAAAGAGAGAAAAAAAGAGTTGCCTAAAATTGTCACACAACCATTTTTTTCAATAGGGGCCCTCACAATTGTATGTAACTATTGGGGTAACTGTTGCTGTACAAAATGTGACATGACACTTTGTCAAGAGCAAAGGAGCAGAAAGAGACTGAACAAAAATTTTTTTTTGTAGAATAGAAATACACAAGAAAGATTTTCAGTTGGATTTTAAACCTGAAAAAAATGGTAGATACACACAGTAAAAATATACGTGTATATTTCTATGGGTTAAGATGGTCCAAGAATTGTAAATGGTGCGGGGACTAGGAGGAAACCTTTTTTTTGGCTCATTGAGCATTCCCTTTTGAAATGGAGAAACATGAAAGAAATGTTTTTCAACTGGAACACAGAACAGAGCCAATAATAATATTCCTTCCTATTTAATTCTACAAATAATTAAATTTTAAATTCAGATTTTCACTCCATACCTACATACTACATACTCTTTAATGGGACTTGGAGGTTGGGATTGGGGGAGTGGAAAAAGTGATAATTTATCTCCATTTTGTAAATAAAATCAGAGGGTTGATTTTACAAATAAAAATGGACTTTTGTTATTGAACCCTATTGACATTGTCAGTATTATTAATGTTGTAAGTAGTACATGTGTAAAATGTAAACGAGGGATGAAAAAAGGCCATGTCAAGAAGCTCGGAGATAAAAGTGGAGGGACTTGTCCTTGGACCAGGATTTGGGGTTTACATAGAACTTTTGAATTTGATTTAACAATTATCTGAGTAAACTTGGACTACAGATACAGAGTGAGTGCATCATGTTTAAGTTAAACCAAACCTATTTCAAAACTCCCTTGACAAAGTCCTTGGCTAAGACTTAAAGAGATGCGGCCCTTTCAAGAGAGAGAGAGAATGTTTGAAAAACTCCATTGAACCATTTTTACCATCTTCTTTTCATCTGTAGACACAAAAGCTCATTTTAAAGTGGCATAGATGTGTGTAGGTTCCTCACGGGAAAGCTCTCTATTGCATCTTTTCTCTGCCATCTCAAAGAACCCTATCGGATTTGGAGGGTTTTTGGGCCGCCCCCTCTAAATCGTGGATGGCACGCTTGCATTAACTTTAAAAAATACACATCATTTAAAACGTCTCTTTAACTTCAAAAAAGGTCTAGGGACCAAGTTAATGCAAGCGTGCCATCCATTTTTAAAAAAATCGCAAAGTGACCTCTTCCAGGCCCAAGGTATCGGGTTTCCATAGCAACTCGGCCCAAACGTCATGCCAAATGCCATAGGGTTCTTTCATTTTTTCTTTTTTCAAAAAAATATTTTTTTTCCCTCATCTCAATCCACTCAACCTCCTCCTCCACTTGCCCTGTAAATTTCTATCTGTAGTTTTGAAGACGGAGAGAAAAAAATGGAGGGAGAGGAACGGAAGCAAGAACAAAAACTAGGATTTATAGAAGAGGCGGGTGAAGATTGCCAATCATGACGATTCTATATACGGCCCTTTACAACAAAAAAAATGATTTTATAAAAATTTAAACATACTCCATACGTTATATATAAACTACCTCTCTCTCTCTCTCTCTTTTGCCCATTTCCCGTCATATGAATCTTATCCCCACCGCCACATTGACATTCTTTTTTTTAGTCAACATAACACACCAACTCTGACTTGGTTATAAATATAAACATTTTCTCCATCTTACTTTAATTTTTTCCTTGTCCCCATTAAAATCCAAAAACTTTTTTGACTTGATAAAATATTCTCGGAGAGCTACAAGTAAAAAAATGCTAAATATTTCCTTAAACTCCACCTCATTAAAAAAAACCTTCAACGTCATGTGTACTCTAACAACTCTCTCAACAAATTTATGGAAGAGACTAAAAAACAAGTTAAACTGTCAACAAATGAGAATTTAATTTTAGAATTTGCTCATTGGTCAATTACTCATTTTTTTGTTGGTCCAACAAATATTTGTCATTATCCACTGTCCACTGTATTTTAACTGTCCACAAGCACAAAAACAGACCGAGAGAGAGAGAGATGGATGAATTGTATTAATAACAAGTAAAATATTCATGGGACAAGAGAGAGGAGGAGAAGCTTTTTGTGGAGAGTCAACAGACACATTTGAAAATGATTCTCAATCGTCTAAATAAATAAACTCAAGATTAGTCCTACAGAGAGAAAAAATATCTCTATTGGCGTCTCATGATAAGGGAAGTATGGGTCTCTTTTTTGTGTGTGTGAATTCTTTCCATTAAACCAGAGAAGATATCAACATTCAACAGGTTATCATCATGATGGTCTCTCACAGAAAAAAAAAAATGAGTCAGATTACACAATTTGACAACCCACACTTTTATTCTCTCTCTCTCATCATATTTCATAAATATTTAGAGATAAGCTCTCTCCTTTTTGTTTGTTACTCGTAAACTTAGGAGAGAGAGAGAGGCCAGTGAAATTTAAAACTGTAGAGATATTCATATCATCATTACATTCTGAATAAACTTTTTGAGCTTCATTAAACACCATAAAAATAAAGTCTATGTATTAGTTTAAATATTCAAAATGTTCTCATGTTCATTTAAACAGATTAATATTAATAAACTTATTATATGCTCTCATTGCTCTTAATGTGTTGATTATCAAAAGACTTCTCCATAATGTTCTGTATTGTTTTTAATAGTCCGGAGACTCAACTCATAGTGATGATGAGAGTCTCCCCATTAAAAAAATCTCAAAAGATGACACACATGAAAAGATTTCCTTGTCCAGAAATTAATTTTTTTGGAGTTGCATCTGTTGAGAGCATGTGGATTGATATAAAACAAAATGAAAAGAAAAAAAATTGAGTCTCATGGAATGTTCATAAATGAAATTCATTGTGGTTTTTTTAACACAGAGACTCTCATTAGTACAGTGTTAGTCTTGGATAGGAAAATAGTCGGGCGGAATAAGGAATTAAAGGGGGAACATGTGTTCTCTCTTCTTTTCAGTCTCATCATTTTTGTTATTTTATTTCTGCAACACTCTCTCTCCTCCCTCCTCCCTCCAACTCTGTCATGTACACATGTGTCTCCATTTTTTGGGTTTTTTTAACTGACAATAGACCCAAGAGACTTTTTTAAAATAGAATCCAATTTTTTTGTACAAATTTTGTGCTAGAGAACTCCTCAAATTGTATTCATTTGACACTATCAAAGTATCAACAGAAAAAAAACTGTAAAAGTTCCATTTATTATTACAAAAAGTCCCTTTGTTTTCTGTTCCACAGTCAAAAAGAGAAAAGAAAACAAGCCCGTGGGCACCATAAACAGCGGCGGCCACAAGACTTTTCTCGAGTGTTTTTGCAAGTGTTTTCTTTTTTCAAAAATAAATATAAGGGCCATGTTATCATTTAATTGTGCATTGCACTCAAAGAGAGAGAGAGAGAGAGAAGCGAATTATGGTAAAACATTAAAACTCCCGTTTTTTTCTCTACAAGATTCTCTATAGACTTGTTGTCTATTACCATTCATTCATTTAATGGGAAAGAAATAAGGCGGAATGGAGAGAGAGAAGCTGAAAGTTAAGGTAAAAATAAAAATGTGAAAATGGAAGAGACTCCAAATATAGACAGAGAGAGAGAGTAAAATTGCCAATTCTTGTCATCCAGAAATTTATTCCCTCAAAAAAAAAGGAAAAAAAACTTTTCTAATCTTCTCTTGAATGAATCTAATCTATTGCTAATTCCCAAACTTGTGTGTATCCCTATTTATGAGGGGAGGATCAAGATTAACTTTTATCAGATGAGATGATGAGATTACTCCAAAATCTCTCTCTCTCTTTAAATAGTACAAAATATTCACAATCTGTATTTATACATTAAATACAGTGAGATTCCTAATCCGATTTCATCGTCTATTAACCAGGAATTACAACCCCCATTTAAATTTTGAGGTGATGAATGTACAGCATCCCAGGTAAAAATTGTTTTTTCTCTCCTAAATAATTCACTCCATTTTAAATAAAGGAAGCGGATTTTACTTGGAAAAGACTTTTTTTTGTGAATGAATAAAAACTAAAAAGATTGGGAATAAAATAGACAAGTTAATCATAAAATTTTGTGTTTGGATTCGGAACAGTTGTTGTTCTGCCGGCTTGCTCCCTCTAATTTTAATGGTTTCTTTTTAGGGAGAGAGAAAAGTATGATGTGGTCCTACTGTACTTGAAAACATTTTATGCAGATTTTTAGACAACATCCTCGAATGGGTCATCCTCGCATCCTCTTCCCAATTGAAACATGTGAGTGAGCATTGTGAATGAGCTCATGCTCTTCTCTATATAAGTCTCCACACACGTGTATCCTTCTCTCCAGCATTCGTACACAAAGAGTAAACATCAATATAGGAGACACATCTCAGAACAGCATGTGTGTGTGTGTGTTTGTGGTCACTCTAACACACAAAAGCCCTTCCTTCCTCATTCACAATATGAAATTCATATGAAATTAAATGCTCCACATCATAAATATCCCCCCTCTCTTCATCCAATCCACCATGTACATACTTAATAAAAGGGGAGGCAAAAAAAGGAACCCCAATTTTATACCGAGTGTGAGTCTATGCACTTTATAATGGGGTGACACTTGTACGGCGTGGTGCATCCCGAAATGAGTTGTAATGGGTTAATTTCATGTCCTCTCTCCCTCTCTGTACATTGTGACTTGTAATGGATGTAATCATTCTGACCATCCGCCCTTCTACATTTTGAATCGTTAAATTGTTTGAATATCATCTAAAGTCACTCTCTCAACCCACTTGCTTTATTTTTTAATTTACAACACTCACCCTTTTCACATCTCTCCACCAATATACAGATTGATCATACAATAGAAACTATTTTCAACTTATGAATATTCATATTTTAATATTATTAATATTTTATCCTAAATATAATGAATATTTGTTATCCAAAAATTCATATTTTACAACAAACTCAAAAAAAATCAACATTTTGCATGCCGCACGAACCCCCACAAAAATGGGATAAAAAATGTAAATTTTTACACAAATGCAAAATGCATGCAACTGGACTTTTATAATGATTTACACATTTTTAAAAAAAATCATTTTGTCTCATTAACATTTAATGTAAGAAAATATTTAAAAAATCATTTCTCAAAAGAACAGACAAGAAGAGGGAGGTTTACTGTTGTCAAAAAAAGAGAGGGGGAAAATAATTTATGAACAAGTTAATTATGGGAAGAAACTTAAAATTTAGAAAAACGGAGGGAAGGATAATGTAATTTGTATTGAGACATTTAAGTTGAATATTAAATTGGCTTTTTGGAGCTTGAAGAATAAAAAAAGGGGGGAAGGAAGTGATTACTTTTTTTAGTATTGATAGTCATCATGAGTGTGTCTGTACTGTAAATGACCCTGATCATCTGTTTGAGTGTTCTCTCTCCCTCCGAAGAGAGAGGAGGGAGCCAAATGTTTCTCGGGATACTAAAAAATGGCAAGAGTGTATAAAAAAAGAGTTTGAAACAAGTGGAGTTTATTATTATCCAAAGATGATGAACAAGAGGAGTATCCATGTCCATTGTATTAGAGGATCCTTGGACAAGTGGAATCGAGTCCCCGCTTTTGTTCACACCAACCAAAGCGTGAAGAGGGAGAGAGAGCGAAAGGTTTTTGTGGGGCACCGAAAAACGACAGCCACACACACAAATCACTTTCAAGTCCCTAATGACTCGGTCTAAATGAGAATTATACGATTATTCCATTAGCACCCTCAACCTCTCTCTCTTCAATGGAATAATCCAAAGAGATACAATTTTCGAGTGTGGAGGGAGAGGGGGGGGGGGACTATGTACGAGGTGTTTTTCGGCTCCATCAATTGACACTCCAACCACAAAGCCTACACAGGGCATCATTTTTTATATAGTCTTTCTATTTGCATCCAACAAAGGAACGACACACGGCCCTTATGGCACATGTGGGTTGAACATGCGGAAAACAATTCAAATGTACAAAGGTCTTGCCTCCCAAAAAATGATATGGAGCATCCCATCCTTGTATGTACATTGTATTGTAAAAAATATAAATAAAATTCTGCCATATTGCGAATAATATTGAGTCATAAAAAAATTGTTTCTCTTTCTTCTCATCTGCTCCCATTTTTGTGGGGGGGGGGGGAAATTAAGACTTTATTCAAAGTCTCTCTCTCAAATTGTGACTGTTACTCTAATAAATAATAAAAAGCCACATATGGACACTTGAGAGGACCAGAAAAAAACGGAGAGTTTATTTACCCAACCTCAGCTCCCAGCTCTTTCCCAGAACTCCCTCAAGCCCTGAAGGTCAGTCAAGGGAGGGATAAGCGGGTTAATTCTAAATATTATTTACTTGGAATTAACTAGAATGAGGAAAAAAAGTGTACTGTGATTTGATGGGAAGTTCAATTCAATTATAAAAAATGATGGGTATTGATTCTACATCGTTCTCATGACCCGCTCGACCTCTTGCTAACTTCCTTTGGGAATTATATTTTTAATATGAAAATCCAACACAAATAAATTTGAATGGCTCATCTACAGCTACAAACTACAGACTAGAGTTAAATGAGAAAAGTTGCAAGTTGTAATATAAAACTAGTAGGAAAATTGAGAATTGTCAAGCGTCATAAAAGTCAAGACAATTTATTTGAGTAGTTAAAAAATAAAAAAGAGAATAGTTAGAAATATTAAATTTCCTTGTTGTTTTTTTTGTACCCCTCTTAACTATTAATGGGGGGAGTTACATAAATAGCATTTCGATGGTTCTAATCCTTGTGTCTTTTATGCTCATCTGCACTGAAAGATTTATCTCACCGGAAAAGGCTTGATGACTGGATGAGCAGTCAGAGAATCAGAGAATAGTATTTTATATTATATGGACCATATCTGAGTTTTACTTTTCTTGAATCTTAAACTCTCCTAGCCCTACCTCTTCATTATGTCAGACCCCACTCGTTACAATCTAAACAAAAAACTTGTCCATAAAAACTACTGGAGAGTGTGGAGATGTAAAAGATGTAATTTAATAGTGTGCAATTATAATGAAGAGCAAAACAACATTCAAACCAACTTTTTAAAAAAATTACACCATATCTCCAACGACTACAACTCTGGCTCATTTTCTTGAATGAAAAAATTCAACCGGGGGAAAACTCCAACGAGGGGATGGGGTGTATGAAAATAATAGTAACAAAAAAAAACTACAAAGGAGAGAGAGACTATACAGTTAAAAAACTTTTTTTAAAAAACGAAGAGGCCGAAAAATTCAAGAGAATGAACTCGTTCAATGCACTGCAAAAAAAAAGTTTTCCTTTTTCTCCTTGTAACTCACATCAAGAATTACATATTACATTATATAAAAAAAACATGTAGTAATTCTAGTTCAGGTTGAATTCTCTCTCTCTCTCTCATCAGCATGCACATTGTAGCATGGGGATAATATATAAAAGCCATGTTTCTCTCTCTCTCTTTAACTATACAAGTTTTTTTAGTATATTAAAATCCTCTTTTACCATGGAATAAAGTCTTAGATAATTTTCATTGAAAAAAAAAGTTGGTCTCATGTAAAAAAAATGCCAGAATCACCAGGAGGTTGTGGGGATTTTGTACATGTACACAATCTTTATAACATGTACATACATAAATACAAAAGGGATATAAGAGACACAGCATGATAGAGATGACTTTTTTGGGGGGAAGATATTATTCGACAGTATCCGCGTGCCGCTTAAAAACTCTTTTGCCTTTTTAACTTTTTGTGACGTCTCATCTGATCTTTATTCAGTCAGAGTCAGTCCGTCTGTTGTTTCTATTTATCTTTTGTATACATTACAAACTCCCCTTGTTACTTGTCCAATGGAAATCTTCAAAGTTTCTAATGAGCTTCAACTCTGAGCTTGGTCAGAAAAAAATAGGAGCAACATTACAATTTTTACACACCACAAATACTCAAACTCGTCTTCTTGTATGAATGACTTAACCGACTTTTTTTACAGGGAGTGCATAAAAGTTTTGACTTGTAGAAATGAAACAATTCTTTTGCTCTCTGTGTGTGTGTGTTGGGTTGAGAGACGGAAATAAAATCAACAAAGACAAAACGAAGCGAGTCGAAACAAGTTTTTCTCCTCATTATCATTATACTCTCATTACGTACGAAACACTTTGACTCTCCAACGTCATTCAAAAAATCCATGGTCTCTTTTTTCCATCAAACACTTTCAGAGTCGGTCAAAACATTTTTTTTTTGACCATCATCATCAGTTCAAAGAGTTGAAAAAAATGTTGCACATTGTAAAATTGTTGATTCAAGAATATTTTTGTGATTTTTAAAACTTAGTAGAGGAGCCAGAAAAAAAAACCACAATTTTTTACTTTCATCCATCATTAGGAAAATGATTATCACAAGGAGTGTTAAGGAGATAAAAAAAAGTTCTTAAAATAGCGGATACTCGTGGAACAAACTCCGTCATCCAGTAAATCCACAGACAAAAAAAACCAGAGTTTTGCTACGTCTATGACTTTATCAAGTATCATCATTATCAAACCTCCTCCACTCTCCAGCTCTTCTTAAATAAATTTTAAAGGTTGCACTCCAAACACTATAATTGCCATTATCTCATTTTACCATCACACAAAATTATTGTACTCACTGACCATTTTTTTGATATAATAAAAAATCATATGATATAACCTCTGCAATTATTTAATATTATTTTATATTCCTTATTATTTTTAAATGGTTTTTTTGTCTATCCAGATTACAACTATCTCTCTCTCTCACACAATTATTAAACTTTGATCATCATCACTTGTCTAAGGTTCTTCTCTCTCTCTCATAAAACAAGCCACAAATGAAATAACCTCATAACCTCCCTGTAGTTTTCCCCGTGCAAAAATTCTCTGTGTAATTACTATCTATTTGCTATTTATCACACTAGAGTACAAACCACAAAGTTTGTATGAAGAATTGAGAAAAATTCCCACGAAATTGATCCCCCTCTCTCTCTCCTTATATTTTTTTATTATTATGACGCTCAAAAAAAGATTAGGAGGAAACACTCCCCCCCCCCCTTGAGTTTTTTTTTGTTAGAAAAATTATTTCATTTTCAAACTCACACCAAAAAACTTTAAAACTATTCCCGACAAAATAAATTGTCGGGTCACAATTTTTATGACCTTGGCCATAATTATGTTGAATTAGTTGTTCAACTTTGTCTTTAAAAAGTCACAAGTTCATACAATTCTACACATTTATTTTTTTCCTCAATTCTCATCAATTCTCATATTATGTACATACTGACTGACATTAGTAATTTCTCTATTAACTTTTTTTTATTTAAATAAAATATTTACTAAATAATTTGACAAGAGAAAGAGGAAAAAAAAATGTTTAAAAAGTTAAAATGACTTTATCATGAGAAGGAAAATTGTATTTTGTGTATAAATTATTATTCAACTTTTTTTTACAATACGGAAGATTGAATATTGAAAAAGGGAGATTTGATTGGCTGGGGAAAATGAGGAGAGTAAATAAAGTTTTGAGTAAAGTTTGTTATTGAACAAACTGTGAGATGCTATTGACGAAAAAGAGAGAGAGAGAGGGACAGATGTGCATTCCAATGATATGTGTCCATTGAGCAATGGAAACACCCGGCCAAGGCAAAGCAAGGCCCATCCAAAATTTATCTCTCCTTATGTCCATATGGCAGGTGCTCACAGAGGCTCTGTACATTTAAGCGCCCAAGTGTTTTCTTTTTCCTTTTTTTCAAATCTCCCTTTTTCCATGTGTAAATGTCTACAGTTCTCCTATTCAAAAAAATCTCTAAATCTCTCCCATGTAAAATTTCCCTCTCTCCCACCATCGGGCTTTTCAACAGTTGTCAACTTGAGTCAGAGAAAGATACAGATGCTCTCGCTGAACTACAACGACCTTGTCCTTTGACTCTGTCTTCATTTTTAAAAATGACCCTATTTCCACTTTTTTATTTTTAGACTGAGAAATGACACAGACTTTGAAAGTAAAGACACTTTGAATGTTAAAATTAGGATTATAAAAAAATAAAAAGGATTTGGTTACCCGAAGAGAATGGCGGCTCCCGCAATGGCCCCACCGGCTTGAGCAGTGATGAAGAGAAGACATCGAAGAGGAGTAAGACGTTTGATGGCAGTGAGAGGAAGAGTAAAAGCAGGATTGAGATGAGCCCTTGGAAAAACTTTATAGGTAAGGGCACCATAGGCGAGGGCAGTGGCAAAGGCAACACTAAGGAAAGGCGGGAAGTGACCCGTCCAGGGAATAGAGACACCACAAACAAAAAAAACGAAACAGAGTGTTCCCAAACATTCCGCCACGACGGCTCTCCATAATTCTAATGTACGAATTTCAGCTTGTGGACTCAGTAAAACCACTTTCTGTTGAGGAGAGAATGAGTAGTCCACTCCTGCTCCTGGTGGACTGGTGGTGTCCACTGACCAGGGGTCGTCGTCGTTATTGGTAAACAACCTCCTTCCACCACCACCACCACCATGGCCATTCCCATTCTTGGCCACTGTCAAGATCTCTTCAACTTTTGTCTGAAGAGCCGTGAGGCGACTTTCAATGGACATTTTTGTGGAACGATTAAACACAAGTCAGGTTTTTTTCCTTCTTCTCTCTCTGTTGTATATATATAATATATTTTTTTATACTATATTAATTCCTCCAAACTTACTTTGTTGTTGTTCGTAATGCATTATACTGACAGTGGAGTCGTTTGTAGGTAACTTTTTTTTACATATAAATTTATATGGAACTATCTCTCTCCACTCAAAAACTCCAACTTGTTTTCTTCCACGCAAAGCCAGTCAAGACCAGAATTACAATTACGTTTTTCCAGCTTCTTTTCCCCCCTTTTTACTTCCAATGTTTCCCTCTTGTTTGCTTGATATTTTTTCCTTGGTGTGGTGGTTACTGTAATTATGATTACAAGATTTGATTCTTCCCAACAAAATCAATAGCTAATCACTCGTGGAGAGGGGGAGTGGAGAATTTTGATGTTCTTTTTTTCTCTTCTTTAAAAAAATAATTTGTCTCTACTTGGTCGACCTACTGCCGACACCACTAGAGAGAGAGAGAGAGAGAACGTCCGTCCAACTCGAGAGAAAAACTATCTCTGGAACACTTTTGACTCTTCAATCACATCGTAGATATTCTCTGGCAGCTCTCTCACCCGCACTTTACTTCCACCCCATGCATCATATTCATGTGTAGAGTTTATATTCGTAGTAGAGTAGGACATGGAGATACACTGAAAAAGTACCTCCTCACTTCCCATCATGCTGCCTACTTTAACTCTCTCTCTCTCAAGTCCTCCCTCAGCCCTCCGCCTTCCCTTTTCCCTTGCCTTTTATACAGCATGGATCATGGTTAATGTCAATGGAGGGTATAGGCAGCACATTTTCCCTACTTTTTACATGTTAAAAGATTAAAGCAGGTAGCTTTAAAAAAGGGTTTAGAGAACCCTTTCACCACAGGGGGTGTACCTTTGCAGGTCCAGAATGACCTGCACTTGAGAAAAAAATAAAGTTGAAGGAATACTTGGAATATGAATCTTCCCGAAATATTTCATACAGAAATTCGTCTTGGAAATAGTATTTATTAAAACTTGAATTTATCAAAAAAATAATTGAACAGATTAGTGATTGAGATGACCCCCTCCATTGCCACTGCATTCCAAAAGACGATTTCCAAGAGAATGACAAGCATTACGATAATTTTTTTTCTTATCAACTTTCTGAAAATGTTGACCAGAAAGGACATTTCCACCATGATGACGTCGAGATTCAAATTTATTTTTTTCTCAAGTGCAGGTCATTTTGGACCTGCAAAGGTACACCCCCTGTGGTGAAAGGGTTCTCTAAACCCTTTTTTAAAGCTACCTGCTTTAATCTTTTAACATGTAAAAAGTAGAGAAAATGTGCTGCCTATACCCTCCATTGACATTAACCATGATCCATGCTGTATATACCTCACCAGTATAAAAATGTACAACAAGTGAGAGTGGTTTTCTTGTTATATGGGACTCTTGTTTTTTACATAACATTTTGAGTTGCATCTACACTGTTCTACTCCATATGCTTGGCCTAGGAAGGGTCATGGGTCATTTTGGAGCCTACCACACATTCACCATGTGAGCAAAACATCTGCCATCCAGAAAGAACTCTCCTACATGGAGATACTTGATTATTTACTACTGTACTGTTGTAAGTACAATGTGCATCCATCCACATTGAAACTTTCTTTCCCTTTTTTTGTACTTCATTTAGCCTTCCCTCTACACATACACTCTAAGTCTCTAAGAAACAAGTTGTTTTCCTTTAATACACAAGGAGGGAAAAAATTTGGTGTATTTTTCTACACTCCATAATATCCATCCATCTCTCTTCATCTCTTTTATTTTCATCTTACAACATTTTCTTTCATCTGTAGTCGTTCAGTCAAGCCATCCTTCTTTTGGAATTAAAATCTCTCTCTCTCTTTTTTTTGTTCACAATTTTTGCTTATTTTTCTATCCCTGTAAAAACTGAATATTTTAATTCTAAATTTAGTTTGAATCCGGAAGGAGTTTCATTCTTTCTTGTTTTTTTTTGCACAAGGGGATTTGAAGAAGGAGCGTGGATGGGGGAGGACGGAGGGATTAAATGTAAATGGGCCTGCCGTTAATTTTTTTGCAGAGAGGAGAGTTCACATGTTCGTTGATTTTTTTGTTGTTTTATGTACAGTGGGCTTTATATCCATTGTCTATTAAAGAGAGTTTTGTGAGATGTGTGTTTGATGAAGTTCTCTCCGACTTGATTTTCCTTGTCATGTTCCCTCTTTCTTTGTCCGTCATTTTGGACTCGAGTGTGAATGAATACAGACAAAGTTACAAACAATGGACCCTCTCTCTCTCTGTGAATGTAAAAGTCAAGAAATAGAAACGAAATAATGACTCATATGCTATGACTGACAGTCACAAGAAACAAGAAGAGTCGGCAAAAGAGTAATGATGAAACATTTCTTCACACTAAAGCATCACCAAAAAAAGATAAATGGTTTATTTTAGCTTCCTTGAATTGTTTTCTTCCATTCTTCAGTCCTTTCCTTCAGTGACATTTCGATTCATGAACGAAACTAAGAAGGCTAGTTTATTTTTTTTGCATTATTCTACCCCTTTTGCACAAACTTTGTACATTGTAAATACAAAAATGTAATTATTACGAACCTCCATCTTCATCTCCAGTCCGTCTCTCAAGTGTCCATGTGTACAGTGTACAGTGGACAGACAGACAGAAAAAAAAACTAATTTTAATTCACATCATCATGAGAAACAAAGTTAAGTTTCATATCTATACCAAGAATAATTATTATTACAAAGGGAAGAATCAACTCGAGCTTTAATAAATATTTTAAAGATAAATATCATTGGATGGGATCAAGTCCTGTAAATGAAAAAAAAAGTTTATCTTCATCTCTACACGTATTAAATTATGTACAAGTACAATCAAAAAGTAGCTCGAGTAACTCATCCTATAAACAATTGATAGGATATCAGAATGTCGACAAAGGTGAAGATGAAAATGAGCCTTGAGGCCTCTTCGAGTGATGGAGAGAGATGATGATGATGAAAAAAAAGTTTTTATGCTCATTTATATCCCGGGACCGTTGCATTTTTGACTCCCTCTCTCCTTCTTTTTTTTGTTGATTTGCATTGCATGGATAATTTGCAGGGAATAAAAAGCTGATTTGAATGCCAAGGGTTTTTTTTTGGTCCCAGAAGGTATCTCCGGTCGGATGAAGAAGGTCAGAGGGGTTCATAGATATATACTCATATGACTAAATAATTGTATACACATATTTGTCTTAGAAGATGGAGAAGCCGCTGTGGAGTTGAAACACGTCTCTATGAATGTATCTAAAGGGAAAAGATGAAGATAAATTGTATGGAGATTACAAGATGGGCTTGTTTTGTTTTTGTCCCCGCATATGAGCAGAATAATAATGATAGCATCGAAAAATCATTCAAGCCTTCCGAACACACGTAACCCCCCCCCCATCCTCCTCCTCCTCTTCAGACACATATCAAACATCAACAAAGTTAAAGGAATAAACCAAGCCAACGAGCAACACCACACCAGACCAGCCACTTACATTACCAATTGCCAATAAATATAAAGACAAGACCAGTTTCACTATCGCTTAACTGAGATGAGGCCTGTGTGTGTGGAGAAGAGTTGAGTAGTAGACAAAGTGTAACGTAACACAAGATAAGAAGAAGATTAGGAGGAAGAGCTTATTTGGGAGAAGATGAGAGAGAAAAAAAAATTGTGTACTAAAGACACAACTTTTTCCTTTGACGTAAGGCTCACGCTCCCTTGCAAAAAGGAATGAAAGAGCAATTGGGGAAAAGTTTTTTGGATGAAGATTTCTTCTCTCTCTCTCTTCTTTCATGCTTCAACAAGAAGAAGAAGATGCTGCCAAAAAAAATCAAGATAGATCTTCTTGTTGTGCCGTGCCCTGGAGCAACTCCCAAGAGTAAAGGTCAACTTGCTGTGAAATTCGGTATTCCACATTCATTCACTTCCTTCTTGTTGAAAAAAACTACGAGAGAGAGAAAATACCGATACAAAAAATGACACGCATTTTCCTCTCTCTGTACAATTACCCTTTGGCTTTAGTCACTTTAACTGAATGGCCAGTGTGTGTGTGGAAGATACAGTACACACATTCCATTTTACGTAATCACCCCTAATGGATTTCTTGTTTGATTTTTGTTTTATGTCCACAACCACAAGGGGAAAAAACTAACATCAAATTATTCTTTACATTTATCAATCCAACTTTACCAGTATTGTATCATTGCGGCTTTTTGATATTATAAAAGTACAAAAAATAGTTTAAATTTTGCCAATTCAAAACTCAATTATGGCTATGTCATATAACTGCATTTTGATCACGTTTGCTGTTTTTTGAAGAGAAAAAAACATTTTATTTCTTTTTCTAAGAGACTTTAAGAACTTTATTTAAACTTGTTTTATAGGGACTATCAATGTCTTGAAAATTATGTACAAAACGCAAAATGTTGTGGTTTGCCGTGATGATAAAATTCATTTTTTTGTGATTAACTACATCATGTTAAAAATCATTTCTGTTTTATTGTAAAATTACAGATTTTTTTTACGAAATTATGACTTTATACTGCCAACTCTCTGCGTTGAAGTGACATTTTTGATGGCTCTATTACAGGTACATAAAGCCTTGAATATTTATGTAGAAAAAAGTGAATGAGAATGAAATAAATCATAGGATTATGACAGAAATAAAATCCAGTTATTGTACAAAAGTTTGTCATGAATTGTTAAATATTTTATGACAAACTCAAGAGTTTGTTTATTTAATTTTAATCGTCGAGATGATACGAGCATTGAATCAACAATTTCTCTGCACGATTATTTTTGTATAATAATAAACTACTTCTTTATTGGGTCATATAAGTTGACCTTATAAAAGGTAAATAATTCAACGTAAATAGGAAAGTCTCTTATCCCCCTCTGTTGATCTTTTTCAGTGTTTACTGTGGAAGAAAGAGAGATCTTAGAGAACCATCTGCAATGATTTTACTCAACAAAGCTAAGGTGAACAAAGGAGCCAGCATCTTTGTTTTGGAACTGAATTCGTGTAAAATAGACTTTGAAATGAGTTGAAATTTTATTTATATTATGGATACATATTTTATCTGTCATTGTGATGAATAAATCCTAACATTTTGATATCAAAGGCTGAAATACTTTTGAAAAACAATTAAAGCGAGAATTTTGAACACTTTAACTATGTTTCAAAGATGACGCTTGCAACTGGTAAAGCTTCTTTGACCGTTCCTTCCATTTACAAAGCTGTGAAAACGACTAAACAAAGTGAATCATTTTAAATGAGCATTTAAATCGATTACTCAAATCGACCACGTTAGCATAATGATTTATGGTTAATTACTTTTTCTATGTATTCTATTTTTTACATTTTATAAGACAAAAAGGTAAAGTATTAAATATTTATTTCATTCCATGACTTAAATTCAACTACATATTTTTTCTTGAGCATTTATTCATTTTAATATCTAATCTTGATAACGTTCGAAAAAATAAATTAATTAGAATAAATTCAACGATTCAATTAGCGCGCCGGTCACATGGTTCATTTTTTTCTCTCTGCGTGCTCAGTTATTATTCGGTTCGGTCGAGGACACATCGTCTTATTTCCGTGTGAAGTTAAATCAAAATTTTGATCATCCAGAGACAATTATTCGTTCTAATAGACAACATTTTACGTGGGAGATAATTGGTGAGTGGTATTTTATGTCAATTTTGTTTTTTTTATTGATTTTTTCTATTTTTTCCGTGCATCACCGGGTAGTCGATGTAAATTTTCTTTCTCTGAGCAAACGAAAATAAATCGTAAACTCATGGGGTCTTCTTTCCCCAAGCAAAATTAATAAATTTATTTTTATTTCTAAAATGGCCAATAAGACGTTCCTGTTCTTTTTTTAATTGAAATCACTTTAGGGTACATTTTGGCTATTTTAAAAGTAGAAATAAATTTTTAATTAAATTAGATGACGATTTCAGTTGCCATGGGCTTCTTTTCCCACAACAAAATCCTGCACAGTCAGATTTCCGTCCATTCATAATTCATACTCACAGAGTTTGCATACTCTGTGCATCGTACGATTTTCTTTCTCTCTCATTTGCATTTTCTCTCTCGTCGTAGTCGTTTCGTATGATAGTTAGTATCCGATAAGAAAATTTTTGTCGCTCAAAGGTTTGCATTAGTTTATCAAATTCTAATATCAAATTTTACATATGATAAGGCTGATTTGGAATTTTCCTATCTCTCCCTTAGATCATCGTCATAATGCAGATTTTCGTCAAGACTTTAACCGGGAAGACCATCACACTCGAAGTTGAGGGGAATGACACCATCGAGAATGTCAAGGCAAAGATCCAAGACAAGGGTGAGTATTGAACGAAAATGCCCTATTTTACAATATTGATTTTACATGATGAATTATTGATGATTATTTTGAATTATTTATTGAATTATTTCATTTGTATGATATCCTAGAGGGAATCCCACCAGATCAACAACGTTTGATCTTTGCTGGTAAGCAGCTCGAGGATGGTCGAACTCTGTCCGACTACAATATCCAGAAGGAGTCAACTCTCCATCTCGTCCTCCGTCTTCGTGGTGGTTTTTAAGATTTGAATTGAATCCAAAGAAGAAGAATAAAAATGACTGAGCAAATTTATTCACATTCTTATTTAAAAATATTTGATATAGTATCACTTTCTTAAATTCTGAATTGTAAAATGTATTTATTTTCGATTTCAAGTTCTATATAATGCAAATTTGGCAAAATTTTCAATGAATTAAACAAGAATACAAAAAAAACAAATTCCAATATTTGTAACTGTCTTAAATGATTGTAATATATACAAATGTGGTTGATGAAACGGTTTGAGAGAGAACGGGCTATTAAACATCAACATTTTTTACAAGTTCAACGTCAGTCAGCTTGACCATGTCCCGTTTCGGCGAAAGCATCACTTTATCAAATGTACTTTTATTCACGATTCATGACTTAATCACATTTAGTGTTTCCACAAAAAGGAGAGAAGGCGTTTGATTATTTCCTTGTTGTTTTTATTTTGATTTGATGCTATATCCTCTCTCTGTACAGTTATCTTTTTTTTCTTCAGTAGCAAAGTATTTAAACTGAATCTATCTCTGACAACCAGATAAAATATATTTCAAGGTATTCAGCGGATGACCAACCGTGATAGTAGCTGTGAATGTTTCATCCGAATGATTCTTGCCCAACTTGTATCCCCCCATATGTATTTTGTACTGATATTTACAAAAAAAATGGGAAAAACTAACCAATCTTGTTATTTGTCTTCTCTTCATGGTATGATTTTGATTCCATTTTATAAAACAAAAAAAAGAGTTTGTAAATCACCCAAATTAATAGACATTCTACACAATGGATCAACAAAACGAGTTAAAAACAAAGATAAAAAAATACAAAGATTTTAAAGTGTCAGGATCGAGATAAGGCACAGTTTTCCAAGAATTGCATCCATTTTGTCAAACAATCTCACTCAATTAACACAACAAATAAAGCACCAAAAACAAGACATTTATAAAAAAAAAAACACAGGACCAATATAAAAAGGGTCCCCATCTGCTCAAGGAATCCTTCTCGGAATTTTCATTCCTCAAGAAACTGACAATGGTTTTTTCATTAAAGACAGAACATGACTCAGCTCCATATTTTTATAATGAAGGTAAACAAGGGAATAAAAAATGTTGGACAAGCAAAAAAAACTATTAGAAAATATTCTCTGACATTTTTTAAATTATTTTTTCTTTCTCATAAAAAGAGTCCATATTGAGTACACAATACAAATACATAAACTTTTTTATGACCAGCCAAGTACATACTGGAGCACTCAACAATTTTTTGCACACAAACCCTTCATCTGTCATTTGTTGATATATATAGCAAAAATGGCAAAGCATGGTAAAGGTAAGACTAAGAAGATGCAAAAAAAATTCATCTATATCTTACAAGACGCCGCGAGACAATTTGACCAAAGAGATTGAATATAATGGCCAACTCGAACTACTCGTAATACAATCATTTTTTAGCATGCGGTTTTGTTTTTTGTATGATGTGGAAGAGTGTGTAACCCTGACCTTTCAAATCTTTCTTTGTTTTAGTCTATTCATCCTGTCCACTGTACATATTTAGTGTGTGGTTAAATACTAAAAGGTAATCAAGAGAAGAGGAGGAGGATGGCGTAATATAATCATACATTTTGTACATGCCATGGTGGTGGAATGATGAGCGCTAATTTATTCATTCATGTCAAAAAGGTATACTCATTTTTTTGTGTGTCTATCCATTTCAAAATTTACAACATCCAACTCACTGACACCCATCTCATCTCCCTGTGATATTAAAATTATATGAGAATTATCATGTACATATTGTTTACCCCTTCCACGACTCATCTTCCCATTGTAAATTATACAATAAGTGTCGACCAACTTAAATATATTCCAAAATTAATATTTATTTTCTATTCAGTCTCACAAGAACAACTACTTTGTAGTATTTTGTATTTTAACATTTTATCTGTAGTTGTAAGTTGGTGAATAGTCAAAGACAGTTAATCAATTTTGAAATTAATTTCATAATGAAAAACCATAATTAAGTAGATTACATATGAGAGAGTGGGGGAATAATAAAAGGGGAAATTAAAGTCTCAAACGGATTTCCTTTCCGTAATGTGAGAGACATGAGTCGAGAGACGGGAGAGTGGAGTAGAGAATGAGATTTTGAGTTCAGTAGCCACAAAAGAATCAAGTGAATTTTATGTCGACTCGGTTTACTTTGTTTCTCATATCCACAAAACTAACTTGCGATTAGAACAAGAATAAATTCACTTTGTTCATTTTTTTTATTAGTTAAAGGGGAAGGTGAGTGAATTTAGGAGGGAGGATGTGTTGATTATTAGTTATGAAGAGAATCTTCATCATAAAAAAATGAGGAACAAGTGAGGACATTTGAGGAGACAGTGGCAGGAAGACAATGAAAAGGAACAAAAGCATCTCCCATGAGAATCATGTTACAGCACCCCATTTTTCATTTCCAGTATCAACAAATACTCAAATATCATTACGTCTAGCCCCAAAGACAAGACAGTGACCGTGTGAGATTCTTGACTTGTTCTAGCTACCAAGTTACATTGTCTCCCATTATATGGGCATTGTTAAGGCCATTACAAGATTTAATTATTTATTTTATTCATCTTATTGCCACCCATCGCTTGTTCAACCGACTCATCTCTTAAATAATAAAAGGATGAATCTCCAAATGAAAATTGTCATCAAACAAATATTTATTTTTTCTGTTTAGTTTACTTGCAAAATCTTGTGTCTACATTTAATTCAGGTTTCATTGTCATTGTCAATTACATTTCCAAACAATTCGACTCTTTGTCATTATCTTCTGTCTGGCAAATGACGAGAGCATGCAATGTCAGACCTACAAATCCACATTCAAAAAAAAGGGTTTGATTGTTCTTTTAAATTGACCATTGTCGTGGGTTTGGGATCCAAAAAAAATATAATGAAGTAATTTTACCTAATTATTTCTTGTTATTATCAACATTTAAACTTTTTTTTATATAATATTTTCAATATTTTAAATAACATGATGACGTCCCAGAGTCCCAGACTCTAGAGATAGAAGACCACTTAACTTTTTTGTTGAATAATATTCATCAACTAGAAAAAGCCAGGTAATTAAGGGTGAACACTTTTAACATCTGTATTTGAGAATCCCAATTTAAGAGCACTTTTTTGGGAGGTTGATCAAGACTAAAATTTAAATTTTTAGTTGAGTCAAGTCGAGTGAGAAAAACGTTGGCGTTGTCCAGGGAAGAAAAATAGAAGACAAAAAAAACTGGAGCTTCTCTTTGATGTGTGCCATAAATGGACAAGTGAATGAGATGAAATGATGGAGCTGTTCATGTTCTTCCCTTTAAATAACTAAAGAAGAATAAAAAAAATTTATTATTAAAAATTTAATATTCAAAAATCTAAACTTGAAATATAAAATGCTCCTATTGTGTCCTCTACATTTATTTTATAATGGTACTCCGAGTACAAATTGTGGGGCGTAAACTGCGAAACTTGCATCTCTTTCATCTCATCCATAATTATTGTACCACATCCCCATCGCCTAAATACATAATTTGTTATGTCATTATAATCAAATTTATACAATATAAAAAAAGAACTCTTCATTCTGTACAAAAAAAAACATAAAAAAATTCATGGAGAAGACTATTAGCTGGATAAAAAAATAATAGTACACAGTAAATTTTTTAAAGTGTATTTAAAAAAAGGACAAATGTTTTTTAAATTGCTTTTAACACAAGACATGAAATATTTTATTGTAGAAATTTGTTACGTGAGAAGCTTACACACTGACACTTATTTAAGAATATTACAAAATGTAATGACAAATTCAAAGCAAAGACAAAAAGATGAATAAAAACACAAGGTTTTATTTTTTCTTGTCATGCATAAAAATTAGATGGTATAAAAGTTAAAGGAAGATGAGAGACAAAATTTATGCATAGGGGTCTACTCTTTATATGGTTTGAGTCTTCTCCATTTTTACTAATTTTTGCCTCTCTAATAACTATTTATTTTTTTGATCCATTGGCTACTGACTAAGGTTACTCTTCATTGTATTTTTTTGCATATTTTTTTTATATGATGAGGATTGTTCATAAACAAGAGGTCTGAGGAGCATAAGCATGTACAGGTGTGTACATGGATTACATAGCCGCTGATTGTTGAACATTGAAGGTGGTGGAAGGATTTGTGTTGGGTCTAACATTTTTTTCTTCCCTTTGCTTTTGCACCTCACAAGTTTCTCTTCAAACGGCTCAGTCAGCTGCCGACATCGACAGTAAGATCATCTAAGGATCTACGCTGTCCTCCTTCCCTGTCAAAACAATTAAAACCGTCTTTACCTCCACACTAAACTATTCTCTCCAGTAGGCCAGGTAGACACAGGAACATTTTTTGTCCCAAAAAAGTGAAAATTTTTTAAATATATTTTTCGAGTGAAATTTTTTTTAACTGTGATATTTTAACTCTTATGATTATTTTTAAAAGAGAAAAAAAATAAACTAAAAATGAGCTTGTGGTTATTTTATCTACAAAAAATTGTTATATATTTTAAAAAAAATCGGGGAGTCTTAAATTGTCTCATTTGACTCTCACCCCCTTTTTTGTGCCTTTACGGATTGTATTTATAGTGACAAAAAGCCGTGGGCTTTTTTGTACTTGTACTGGATTCACAGTGGCAGCTTAAGGGAGGGGTACTTTTATTCCACGTGTTTGGTGTTTTGAGTAAAAAAAATCCTTAAAAGAGGAAAACCCCCTAAAACTATTTTGTCACTTGTGATATAAAAGAAAAAGTTAATTTAATTATTCAGTTTAAACCTGTTTTTCCTCATTGGTGGACATTGGTGAACAACAATGTAAGTTTGTGCATTGGTATAATTGAAAAAACAAACAAGGAAATATTTTTTTGTGGACACTCTTTCAAATAAAATGGTGACAGGTCAGAGGTTGAAATAAATTGTGAATTTTAATTCTGTCAATTTCATTCACCTTCCATTTCCTTAATTGACATCTCACAAATAGAAAAAAATTAAGGAACATCACACCAAAATGTATAGTCACTCCAAGAGGATTATTAATCCGCGAAAGGTAAGAAAAAATTTAATTATTTCGTAGAATTAATTAAAATATTTAAAAAATGGTCAAAAAAGTGATGATGATAATATTGCCAAAAAATCGTTTAAAACAAAATAAATTAGAGGTTAAAGGCTACGCCGTAGTAAGATATACAGCTATTTGTACAAAAAGATATTAGCTGTCACTTGTCAGTACAAAAAAAAGTTTATTTGTTATCTCCAAAATTGACTAGAAGATCAATTGTGTTGAACAACTCAATAGTTAATATTAAATACAAAGAAAGGACACAAATTGACTACACTCACCATCATTTTTTGTCTGCTGTGAGTCTAGTAATGTAGTAACATTGTGTGTGTGAATTATGAGATTTTGTGAATGCGTAAACTTATTTTTTTGTGTATTTTATTATTGAAAGCGACAATAAGAGAGAGAATGGGGGTCGTGGAAGCTTCATGTACATAATACAACTATTTAAGTTGTTTGTCTTGAACTTGACTATACAGTATGGGGTTCCTCATCATTCAAATCGGCGTGTAGTCAAGTAGTAAGAGTTTTTTTTATATTCACAAAATCGTAAATATGATTGGAAGGGAGCCAAAAGAAGATTTTCTTATTATCGTATTAAACATTTAGACAAACCAGTCTAGAATATTATTTTATACCCACTCTCTCTCTCTCATGATGATGCATCTTGTCCATAACCTTGTGCCATGGACTATTGTGAATCTTCATATTTATTTTCCTTTGACCAAATCAACCTCGACTACACATCAGCTACTACTTGTACACTTTTGCCTACTAAAATATTCGCAAAGTTCACCTTTGAGCCATAAAAAAAGAAATTTTGCACGAAGACGTTTTATTTCTTATAATTACAATTCTCCAGCATTCGTCTCGTTCCATAAAAAGCCACTCTCTCTGTTTTTTATTTTTTTTTGCAAAGACAAAACTAGATACTTGGCTACTATGAAAAAGTTATTATCGGTGATTACGTAAAAGAGATTCTAAAAAGAGGAGACTCGAAACTTTTGTTCTTTGGTCTCTCTCAATTTAAGTAATCACGAGCAGAACCCCCAAAAAAATGGCAGAGAGAAAAAGTTAATAGTAAAGAAAATACTTTTTATATAAATCACTTGACTAGATGAAATAGACAATAACCAGTGAGTGAAGAGTCAAAGTTAAATTTAAAGCAAGTTTTTTCTATAAAAAATGCCCGGAGGAGAAGACTACTAATATTATATGGATCATGAAAATGAGATAAGGATAAATATTATGCAGAGAGAGAGAGAGATGCTAAAATAATAAGCAATTGAAATTGAATTCATTTGTTACTACCAATCTCAAGGCCAAGTCTATCCTCCAATCTTTGCTAGAGAGAGAGACCCATCATCAAACAGTATTGTTATTATTATACAGTTTGGTCATCTTTTTTTGATGTAGAAAAAAGGAAACAAACACCATCAAAAAAATCAACAAGTTTTTTTATCTCTTCTTTATAAGACGATCGTTGACTTTGTAAAAATCAAGGTTTTCTCTCAATTCTTTTAATTAAAAATAACCCGACAATATTTTACTGAACGAGACTCCTAAAAATGTTTCAACAATTAAGTACCTGAATTTACAAATGTTAACACATAAAAGATAAAAATTATTGTGTAGAAATATCATTTTTTTGTCACAATAATCTTTATATTCTAGTTAACAATTCAGAGTACACAAGACTCATAAAATATAATAATTTTAAATGGGATCGTGAGTTATATAAATGTACCTACATAAGTAACAATAAGTTAAATGATATTTCTACATGCAAACATTGTTACAGTTAAACCCATCTAACTTAGATGATCTAAGAGAACAAAAAAAAGTGGGATATTTATAAGGAGCAACCAGTTACCAGTTGGAGATGAGATTAGAGATGATTCTTTTATAGTGCGAAAAAATGGTTCCCTCCAAAAAAAACTGGATGGGAATGGGATGAGCAGAATAGAACAACAAGTGGTTTTGCATCCAGTTTTTTTATTAAGGATTGTAAACTAGTTAAATGTCATCATCATATATTCAATAATTCAATTCACGTGCAACATGGTCATGTATTTATAGGATATGCCTCATAATTCTCCATAAAAATCATGTAAACTTTACTCCCTACAGGTTTCATTCAAGATTTAATTTTTTTTATTGTTCTTCAAAGAGATTAAAAGAAAATTAAAATTAAAAGAGTCAACGTGTAAAAGAAGGAGAAGAAGAAGGGGATATGCAAATTAACCTTTTTTACATTACAGTTTATGCCTTCATGCACTTTGTGTGTGCTTCAGTTTCATTTTCAATTGTTAAAGATGAAAGACTTGTGGACAGGTAGTTTTTCTTAATGTATCTGTACTTATCCATGTAGTAGGTCTCTTTTTTACACAAGAAAAGCTTGAGGCTGAGCAACTTTTATTTTATTATTAAAGAAATACTCTTTTTCAGCACAAGCACATTTTTTTCATGCTGGATCCTGGACACAAGGCAAAGGCTTCATTATTTTCTCGTATATCAATATCTCTCTCTCTCAACATGAAAAAAATGTAGAAATTAAAGAATATTAAGACTCACAATGTCTCATCAAAAAAAACTTGTCTGTTAATTTAACTTGAAGCATTTTTATTAACTAACTTCCTCTCAAAATTCTATCAACTTGAACTTGAATTCTTGACTGTGAAGACGAAGAAGAGGAAAAAAAAATGTTGTGATTAATTTCACAAATTAATAAATGTAACAAATTCCTCTTTCTTTCTTTCAACAAATTTGCCAAAATATTACAAAAAACCAACTTGAACAGTTAACTGTACAAGAGAGAGAGAGATGGATGTAGACATTGTACATGATCATTTGCATGAGTGCGGATGAATAAAAATTCTCTCTCCCTCATCCCATGCGAACATGTTATGTACAATCTTGTCCACATACACATACACAAGACAAAAAAATGTTGAACGTGCAAGAATGCTTCTTGGTTTGTTTCACCTGGCAAAAATCTATTTAGAGGCATTTTCATCTTGAGGACGACGGTCGTTTATACAGAAATAAAAAAAGAGAGAACCTGACGCTCTTCCTTGTTTTGTTATCCTTTGGAGTGGTTATGTAATATAAAATGTATTTATTTGAGGAGCATCTTACCATGATGATGACATTGCAGTTTTGTAGTATTAAATGTAAAAAAAAACTTGTCTGTTGTTTTAAGTAGATTATACACATTTAAGCTACATCCTTATACATGTTAAACGGCTAATGCACTTAAGTCTATTAACATTATACCTCTTTTTTTATTCCTCTCTCATCAACATGAACCGACAATTGCAATCCCCCTCCCTCCCCTCCATCTCCCTCCCCAAATTCAAGAAAAAGTGTAATTCTCAATCTTTAACATGCGTTAATTTTACTTAACTAAATTATTTATCTGATACAACATTGAACTAATTTTCCTCATTTTAATCGAGATTACTCCCCCTCTTTAATTTTTTACTGTATTAATTTTGATATGACCCAACTCTAACTGCTTTTATGAATCCCGTTTCATCAGAATTCACAAAAAAGATGGAAATTTTTTTGTAGGGATAAAAAAAACGTTAATCTAATTTTAATTTGGGGTTATCTCTATTTATTGTGAGTTTACACGCCACACCAACTAAATAAAGCAGGACAGGTAGATACTGCAAATTGGTAGGTAATAGGTGTGTACAGCAAGAGATAGAAAAAATGAGAGTTAAAAAATTTATTATGAGTGAAAAAGAATTATTGTTCGAATTAATAAAACATTTATGAATTAGGGGAGACGATATATTTTGCATAAAAAATATTAAAATGACTTTTCCTCATAATTTGTACAAGTTTTTGTATATTTGTAACATGTTCAATTTTTTTCATGAAAAGGAAAAACAATTTATGATGTGTGGAAGTTAAATAGTTACCATACATGATAATTATATAAATACAAGTTATTAATGACAAATAACTCCCTCCGTGAAATATTTTGACCTGAAACCAAGATCATAAATTTAGATAGAACAATTGAGTTTGGAGATGGCTCAAAAGATGCACAAAAGATATGAAACAAAAAAAGAGAGACTACGAGTTGTGCATACGGATGGTCGGATTTTTCACCCGTAGCCCTCACAATTGCATAAAAATGATTATGATAAAAATGATAATGACTTGTGGGTGCTCAAGAATAAAATTTAAGGAAATGATCTCATGAAAGAGGAGAGTGTTTCATTTTTCTTTTAACAAGTCTCAAAAAAAAGATGGGCACTGGATGGTTTCTTCAAGAGGTGCTTGACCCCAGTTGTGTCGGGGGGAAGAAGAAGAAAAAGTAAAAAAAGGAGACTGACACCTCAGCAAACTATTATTACCCCTCTAACCATCTTCTCTCTTTCTCATAATGAGTCAAAAAATGTTCTTGTACTAACTACTAAGGTGAAGGTTGTCTCCTTGTTTACTCCTCAATCCTCAAAAAATCCAAATGAGTTTCCTCCCTGCCCATCTCCATCTCCACATCTTCACCTTTTTCCATGTGTAACGAATTCTTTTGAAAAAAAACATCCCGTCACTATTTTATTTTTTTCACATTTCCGACTCACCCCTCAATCATCGTTTTTCTTGTTTATAGTCATGAGTAATGAGTCTCTTCATCATTATCACACTGACCTGCTCAGCCTCCCTTCTTTTTGCCTTACAAGAGAAAATTGAGTGTGACTCATTAAATTGTTGTGAGTTTATTGGAAATGTAGGCTACAATGTTAGATCCAAATGGCCTTTTTAGCTATACAAGGTACGGGCAGGTCAAGACTATTTTTTGTGTGGTATTGTTCATGACTCAGAGAATAACTGTTCAAAATAAATAAATCCAAGTGTATCATCATCCTGAGGGACGTAAAATAAAAAAAAATCAATATTAAACTTATTATGGCCATTGTAGGAGGGTCATTGAGGGAATATAATGGAGCTTAAAAGATTTAAACATAAAAATATGTGAATCTATTTAGGTGTGACATTGAACTTTTAACAAACGACGCCACTGGAAATTTGACTAAAGGGGTTTTTGATTTTTTTCTCTCCTCCCCTCCTCTATCTGTACTTATAGGGACCACCTGTAAAAATTCCATTGAATTTTTCAAAAGAAGACTAAAAGGTCAAGATCATATTGACACGTTTAAAAAGTTTCCTCAACCATTACAGAGTTTAAAGAATTTTATTCTGAGCCGGGGTGTTTTTTTTATTTTAAACTAAAAAGTGTTAAAATTATTTCCAACTAAAAATATATTTTCAAGATTGATGCTCCGGAAGTATGGCTCATGTATTTGTAAGTTTGAAGAAAAAAAAATGAATTTTAGAAAAAATGAACAAATTTTTTCATAAAATGAGTTGTAACAACATATGTACATAGTACATACATGATACTCTATCTTGTAATCATTATAATGTTTTGGAAGAGTTGAAGCTAATTCCTCCCCAATTTTTTTTCAAGCTCCTTTTTGTCTTGTAAAAAAAAGGATTAAATTATTCATGATGAGGTGACATCAGTGACGTGACTGTGAAGAGGGGAAGATTGAAATAATTTTGGTCTGAGTGGAAGGTAATTATGTACATGTCAACCATTTTTTTAGGGGATTTTTGCTATCTCAAGATTGGTGATGAGACGCCATGTGTTGCTCATCCTCATGCATGGCTGATGATGTTGTGTAAATAAAGATGGATATTATGTATAGACAAGTATTTTGGGGATGAATAGAAGGAGAGACAGATGTGGGGGGATGATTGTTATACATTCCCAGGAAGGAGTCGGTGTACTACAAGGGAAGCATCAGACCTGACCTGACTGAAATTTTCTCTTCTGTGGTCGTTTACCTTCACGTTTTCTTTCCACTACCAAAAAATCAAAACAATGGAAAGGCCAAGGGCGTTCACTCGGAGAGTCTCCAAATACAAATCCATTTTCTTGTCCTACTACTTTACTTACAGTCATATGTGGAAGGGAGGGGGTACTTAAAAGGGGTTGGAAGATTCAAATATCCTTGTAGGGTGCTCACCTTACAAATCTTACAAGTCCCGTTACTCTTGCATACATTCTCTCCCTAATTTCTTGGGAATGTTGAGTCCCTTGACGTTTTTTGTGGCATCGATTCATGGTACCTGTAAAAAAATAAGCATGTTTGAATACAATTTTTCAATTTTTTTTATTTTATAATTGACAAAAATAACAATTTGTCATCATCCCATTGTATTACATTTGAGTGTGTATATAGTGAGTACACGCTTAATTTAACAGTTAAAATATTTTAGCTTGCGTTTGTGTTTATTTTTTACATGTGTACACTCACCGTCAGTACACTAACGTTACAGTGGGGGAGGACACACTCCCTTGGTCACGCATTGGAATTTTTAATTTGTAATTGTACGTAAAAGTAATAATTGACAAAGGCCATACACTTACATTTATATAAATAATATACAAGTAAAAATGGGAATGCCAATTTGTTCCAATGCGTCTCTCTCTCTCTTGAAGGTCCTCTCCTCATGTCTGAGGCTGGCTCATCAAATAATAAATAAGTGATGAAGTCCATCTCACTTGACTTGTATTACCTCCATTTAAAGTCTTTTTTTTTCTTCCATGATTATTTACAATAGCCAGATACATAATATTCAATGTTCCCATCCACCTTAGTCCTCCAATCAAATTTCGTCATAAACTATGGAACAAAATGTTTTTTCTGTTTTGTGAGTCAATCTTGATGAACATGACAATAAAATTGTCTCGACAAGAATTTTAACCGAGTCCTTTTTTTATTTGTAGTGGTGTACTCTCTTACCTAACCTAACCATCGTGTTATTATTTTTAACAAATTTATTTTGTGAGAAAAAGAAGAAGAATAACTAATCATTTTTGGGCATACTGAATGGGAAAAAATGGAAGCGTGGATGTGGATAAGGAGATGGGAGGGCCATGGGTCATAATGGATTGAGCACGATTAACAAATTGAGACATGAAGAGTCTCGTGAAATATTTTCTCTTTGGAGGTCCCTGTCGTCAGGAGTCGGTCGTCAGGAAATGTCTGTTAAAAAATAGGGAAAATAAATAAAATTATTTTAACCACAATCTTTTTGTTTACATTTTCCATCCTCTCGTGCTCTTAGACATGGACACACAAGAAAATGAGACAATTAAGGCACTGTAATCTGTATCTCTTACAAAAGATATAAAAAGAATGATGGACAATGTCATTGGAGAGAACATGAAATTGGTCAAGACAGAGACAGGGTCATGTTCTACAAATTGTATCATTGTTACATCTCTTGATATTGATACCCCCCCCCCCCTCTAATTTCATGTATCAACAAACCATTTTTTGTAACAATAAGAAAAATATGCAAAATATTTTGTTGAACAAAGAAAACTTGTATAATACAAGTTTATTAGTTGACAAGAAGAAAAAAAAGAGTGACAAGTCAACACTGACCAACTCCATTTTTATTCTGTGGACATCGTGATTAGTAAAAGTTTTTTCAATTGTCAATTTTATTTCTCTCTTTTTTTCCTACCTGTAGCCTGTTAATTGTTAAAAGATCAGGCTATTTGTACAATCCACACACAATAATGAATTTGAGTCAATTTCATGCTCCATACTTTAAATCATAAATTTTCGCCCAAGGTACATGACCCTTATTTTTATTATGACAATCTGTAATTTGTCCATGAGTTGTCAATTTAAAATGACAATTCTTTGCATTGTGAAGGACTAGAAAAAGGAGCTCTGGAAAATTGTCACAGGGTTGAAATTGCAAAAAAAAAGAATTTAAATTAAAATGGGACACAATAGAAGAATAGTTGTGTACATTTATTTAATATTTTCTATGTGTGGTTATAAAATTAGGATAAATTACTGAAAATTGCCCATTAACTTTGGACTTGAAATTGTTGAGACTTGACCTAAAGGAGAATTTTTTTTTTGAATGTGTACACAATAATTACAATTTATAAATTGTAAGAATTTTTCTCTCCTAACACAGAACGTCAGAACACATGATGATGTAACAGCTAAAGGAAATGATTGCCAGGTCATGAAATTATCATTAAATTATTACCAAGTTCTCTTTTTTTCCTTTTTTTTTATTAGCAAATAAATGAAGGCCAGTGGTTACATGCAAATGGAGACAATTAACCACCAAGTCAAATTTACAATGAAATGAAATGATCAAAAAAAGTTAATATTCATCTTCTTTATATGTACACTATTATTATTATTAGAGGAAGGGGGGAGTCCGTTTCATCTTTTTTGAAATCTACTCCCTTTAGACATGTTAATTCTCCATTACATTTTATGGTGAGCATCCATTAAGGAATGTGAATAGAGTTAGTCATAGTTTGTATGATAACTTAATTCCATAATTTCATTATTCATCCCTTCTTTTCATCTCTCTCTCTCTCTCTCTCTTGTACAAGATCAGTCAAGTTGAAGTCTCAATGTGAAAAAGAATCCCTGTATTATCTCCTAATTCTCTCTCTCTCTAACGTAAATAATTGTGAACAACACAAAATTATCATTTCTTTATTCAAATTCTACAAGTGATGAAAAGTTTTGACAATAAATTAATTTTTTACATTAAAAAAAAAAGAAATGAAAAGGGCGAGTGGTGAAAATAAACTAAAAAAAATGAAAAACTTTTCATTTTTGTGGTCTAGTTTTTTAAGGCCAGCAAATATTATGATTTGTCTATTACTCCATTACATAAAATATCAAACTAGTTAAGAATTGTTTGGTCAGTTGATTTTTTTCCCTCATTTAAACGTCCTCATTGTTATTGTTGTTACAAGTCTCAACACACACGTGATGTTGATGTTACAAATTGAGAGAACAAGTTTAATCTGGTTGCACTGCAGTAGTTTTATATGTTTATGAGTTTTTCGTGATCCAGTTAAAAATATTACAATATATTTCTTCTAATATGGTCAACCATTTATCTCTTCAAATTAATTAAAAAAGTTGTTTTTTATCCTCTCGCGAGGGATACGTATTGTTGTACTTCTATTGAAAAAAATTGGACAACATTTTGACCTCCTCCAGGTCCACTGTTTATTTTTTTTTCATGTCATTTATAACTGGAACCAATTTGTAATTATTTAAGAGCTCCTTAAATATCAAAAAGTTTTTTTTAACTTTCTAGAGCTATAGAGAGTTATTATCGAGTGTATCTTTTTTTTTAATTTGTCAAGGGCAGTTGTATCATTTTTTATGAGCTGATTTTGATTAAGATGACGATGAAAAAAGATACGTGTGTGTGTGTACACACACATGGACCTCAGCTTCCGGCTCCAAATAAAATATGTAGCCAATGCTAATAAAACTCATAGAAACTATTTTGAAACAGGTTACCCCTTTTTTCAATCTAGTTTTTTTCTTGTTATGAAATTTACAAATTGAGAGTGTTAATTTTTTTTAGTCCATTTAATTTTGTTCAACTTCAAAAATATTAAATAAGAACCAGTGCATGAATCAAAAAAAGGATTATGAGCTTCAAGTTAAATAACAAGCGAGTATTTGTTGGTCTTGAATGATACAAGAAAATAGAATTAAAAAAAGTTTATTGTCTATGGTCATGTTTTTATGGTTATCCTGTTACTCTCCCTCTCTCTCTCTCTCTCTTAAAATGAAAAGAGTTTTGTCGTAAAAACTTGTCTCACCTCATTCCATTGACAGTTACATAACTCACAATCAGAGACTGTCGATAAAGAAAACTATTTTTTATTTGACATACCATTTAAGTCCTTTTCTCTTTTGATATCTCGCCGAAGAGACACACGGTCTGTTTATTTATAAATTGCATACAAGATGACAGAGATAATCTCTCCCATTGAATTAATTACAACGGAAAATTTTATGTTGCAAAAGATGAGAATTTCAATATTCCATGGACAAATCCATTCTACATGATTGTCATTTAGAAAACCGAACAACAAAATAAATGAAAAAAATAACATGTGTTCAAGCACCTTCACTAGAGTGAATATGGTTGGTCCATTGAGAATGAGCCTTTCATGTTTAATAAAAAATAATATTCATGATAACTTGTACAATATGCATAAAAGAGTCACATGTCTCACACTTGAACTATTTGACATGGCTCATTGGACTCTTGTTGTTGTTGTTACCTTGTCCGTCTATACAAAATTTTTAGGGCTTGGGGTCTCTCTCTCTCTCTCTTCCAAGATCATTTTTTTTATAATTGTCCCACGTGCGTATGGATGTGTTAATGTAAAATAAATATGAGGATTCCTTCATCATAATTCCCAGACTGTATATCTGTGTGTACACACAGAGTATATAAAATAAAAAAATTCATAATTCATAACGTACGTAGTGATGTCTACGTACGTCCAACCCTTGATTTATTAAAATTTAGCATCAAGAGGATGGGTTACAAGAAAAAGATGAGTGATTGCGTTTATTTTTTATTAGAATCTCCTTTGAGAACATTTCGGGGGAGGGAGGGATTGGCATCATCAATAAAAATCCATGATCCCTATCAAATAATATTATGTAAGTAGTCAAAAGATTACAAATGTGACAATCATAAAATATTAATTTAATTAAATACTTCAATCCTATTAGTAACCTGACATGGTCACACTAACATTCTTGACATGTACAGAAGAGACTACGAACAACCAAGAGAATTTGTTCAAAGGGATGAAACAAAGGGAGATAAATGAGAAGACAATGAAAATTAACTTGTGTAAGGTGTTTTTAAAAAAGGACTTAAGGCTAGATTTGACTGAGAGAGAGAGAGAGATGCATTCACAAATCAGTTCTTTTCTATTGGCCAAGAATACTGATGAGCAATGTCACCTGTCCCTTTCAATTTGAATTGGAGACACAATGGCCAAAAACCCTTCAAATAAACAAATAAATTTTTCCACGTTGAGTTTCCTTTCTCTACAAAAGTGACCAACTGATGTGTGTGTGTACATAACTCTCAACTTTGTATTCAAAGGAAGTTGATCTGTCCCGTAATGTGTAATGGTTGACATATTCTTCTTATGTTGACATTCTCCATCATTATCATACATCACAACAAAGATTAAAATTTTGATATTGCATCAACTCTCTTGTAATCATTCATCATTTTTTATTAAATTATGAATCATCATAAAGAACAGCGGAATCCGTCATCTTTGTTTTTTTATTTATTCCTCAAATTGTTGACGAGGAGGCTGGCTCAAAATTATTAGTAAAGAATATTTATACATTTTTTGGAATTTGTTTACAAGAATATTGTAATTAAAAAGGGGAATATTTATTAACCTTGAAATTCACATGTATAAATATTAATTAAAATATTGTCTGTGAGTATGAAACATCATTACCCAGAGGAGAGAAAAAAAAACTGTACAAAAAAAGCATTGAGAATTTCTGTGAATGAGGGAGTGCTTGAATTGTATTTTTATTATTTATTATTTAAATAATCAATGACAACCACCACAAAAATTCCATACAAGGGCCTTGTCTAACATTTTAAAACTTTTGATTTAAATTACATAAAAACTAATAGTTTTCTTCTGACTCGATGATTTAGAATTCTAAACAAAAAAAAACTTAATGACAAAAGAGGATGGGGTGATTCTTTTTTTTTAAACATTTTTTTGACAATAAAAATATTTATTTATTTATTTCCTACAAAAAATAATTTCCTCCTTCTTCACAAAGAGAGAGAAGCTCCAGTGAATCATATATATAAAATAATAGTCCAAGTGTAGTTTTATGATGTAAAAAAATAAAATTAATTAACATTTTAATTATTACAGAGCAAACTAATAATTATACCAACAATTAGACTACTAGTCTCTCTCTAGTCATGGTCTTAAAACAGCGGGACTAGACCACACATTGTGCAACATGGGAACAAAGTGATGGCAATTTTTTTCCTATTGTTTTAAAATTTTATGACTTTATGAAAAAAAAAAATTTAAATTGACACACAAGTCAGCATGTCTACTCTACACACTCTAGTAATGACAAATTAGTCAAAAAAAAAATCAATCCAACTTTTGTCCTCTGTCCCATGAAACATTTTATCAAGGTAATTTATGCATTTTCTTGTGCACGCAAAAAAAACTGTTGTACAGTTTAAAATAATTTGTAACACAAAAAAGGTGGAGAAAAAATGTCGTGCAAAAATTCTTGTGCCCCACAAAAATTTTTGCAATTATTGTGCTCACGTAAGATGAACATTTTCACATTGGACCGTTTTGCTACGACTTCTCCATTTCCTATTTTATTTGGGGGGAGGAAGGAGAAGATTGAGAGAAAAACGGTCATGTAATATTTTTGCAGTTGTTGTGGTGGTTGGCTATTAAAGATAGACTTGAAGATGTAACTTAATGTGTGTAAAAGGTGTAATTCAATCAAGTGTAAAATTTAATGTACAAATATGTAGTGTACTATGCTCATAATGATGGATTGAGACGTGAACGGGAACTGAGGATGATGAATTCTCATAGTCGTCCACATGTAACATGATCAAACTCTAAGCGTCTTGACAGTGACCATTATGATGGTGTATGTATTTTTATGGTAGGCTAAAGTACTTAAATATTTCCTCAAGTTGTGAATTTACAATTTATAAAAAGATTGGGATATGACATTGAAGGAATTAGTCAATGATGACCCTTCACGCCTCCAACATCTTCCATCTTCCTCTCCTTCCACTTTGTGTCTGTCCATTAGAGAGAGAAGTTTTTTAAATAAAATATTATGAATATTTATTGTCTTCCCCATTTGACTTTGACTAGAGAAAATTTGAATGTCTAAAGAATAAATAACTCTAAAAATCAATTTGTAGGGGAATGTAAACAAAAATAATGGGGGAAGTGACTGAGGGGAGGGAACAAATTGGGTAATATAATATTAGCATAAAAATGTACACATGAATTTAATTTGATTAAACCTGAGTCATTAGTTTAAAATAATTTTTATTGATTGCCAACCAAACCGTGTATGTTTATACAAGTACATGTTGTTGTTTTCATTGACGACAAGAGAGTCATGGGACGCCTTGATGGTTTTGGGGCCTGTCAAATGTTTTCTTGTTGTGTTGTGTACGAGTACGAGTTATGTACGAAGGAATGATGGTTTGTAGTTCATTCCCGTCGTGAGATGAGACAAATAAATGGAAGAACGAGTCATTTTGTTTGAATACAGAAAGATGAAGGAGAGGCGTTCCACTAGTTTTTTCCTGGCTCAGACCTTTTTGTCAGGGATTTGAACCAAACTCAGCACAAAGGTTGCTGGGGACCTAAAGGTGACAAAAATAATCATCATTCCGAGTTTGCCCCAGTACCTACTTAGGGGGGCCCTTTCAAAAGTCCAATATGGGGCTTCTTCAAAAACGATTTGAGACGAATTCTTTCGTAGGATCTTGATGAAACTTGGTAGGAAGCATCTCTGGACTCATACTTTTAGGCCATTTTTTTATTTTGGCCATATGGTCAACTGGGTGACCTCACGGGGTCACCAAAAACACGAAAAATGACCTCGACACTTTTGCATTATTTTTCAATAAAAACCACCCTGATAGATGTAAAAAGTGATTTTAAGCACTTTTTGACTCTTTAATTTTTTTGATTTGGCCCCTCCCTTGGTCCACACAGGCCAATTTTGTGACCCAGAAAGTCAAAAAAAATTTTTTTTCCAAATTTTTTGTACACTTTTATGAAACTCCTTTTTAATGATTTTACTGTTAATAAATGGTCATTCTAATTATTTTTAAGTGTTTCATCAATATGTACTTGTAAAATGTTTC